>JXTC01000608.1:74907-118308 GCA_002914845.1 Trema orientale | reverse complement strand
AATAGTGGAATGTGTTGTAATTAGAATGGGAGCATTGGAATGGACCATTCAAAAACACCTCCTCCCCTCCATTCTCATTCAAGATACAAAAAAACTATTCCAATAGTTAACTTTTTGGATAGACCATTTAAATGGAAAAACTGAATTGTTGAAACAAACCCACATTCTAAAAGATCATTTGAATGGAAAAACTGAATTGTTGAAACAAATACTCATTCAAATGGATTTTCTATTCCATTGGTTGAAACAAACGGGCCTTATTCTTCCAATTTTCTATGTGAAAGCTGAATTTGAAAAATAAAATTTGAATTATATACTAAAAGCATTCTAAATATCTCGTTAAAAACAATCTAAAGTATCTAAATGCAAATGTAAATAAGCTATTGGGATATTTAAATCAAAACTTACATACGGTTAAAAAAGAACAAAAATCATCCAAAATTCCAATTCCCAGGGGAAAAAAAAAAAAGAAAAAAAACTCAATCCTAAAACTCTTGTTAGCAAACAATTTTGTTTCCAGAAAATTTTTAAAAAAAAAAAAAAAAAGTTGCCGAAGACAAAAACTCTCACTTTCTTCGATCATCGAGCTGAAAAGCCGAGACGGGAAACGAGCGAGAAATCCCAGTGGAGTTGGCGAAGGTGATCTTGGCGAGATCCGAGTCGTCGATGAAGATGTCGGAAATGGCGACCCATACGAGAAGCTCCTTGCTCTTAACCCCCGTGAGCCGCCTCATGCGCCGCTCCTCCACGAAGGCCGTGACCTCGTTGTCGTACGCTACGGTGCGACCGATCGAAGGGAATCGGTGCTCCTTCCGCTTCTTCTGACGGAGCCAGACGAAGCCGGTGGTGCGGTTGTAGCCGACCTCGGCGACGTCGTCTAAGGGGAGAAGGCCTCGCGGCAGAGACATTTCGTCGAGCAGTTGGTGCGACTGTTGCTTGCAGATGGCCTCGCCCTGGTGAACCTCCGCGTCTTCTCTGTGGTTCGCGATTTGCTGGGACGCCATTTTCGTTTGCTCTCAGATTTTTTTATTTTTTATTTTTATTTTTTTAAAATAGGAAAACTTAAGAATGTAATAATGGCGAGTCAGATAGATTTGTGGGATGAGAAGAATTAGAGGGGTGTCGGGAATTGAGGGCCTTTGGATATGGAATGAGTATATTTTCTCTTCCTTTGTTTTGATAATGTGAATATGTATTAGTTTTTAGCCTTTTTGGCAATGGTGATTTTGTAATTTCATTTTTTTTTCTTGTTTTTGTAGTTCCATTTTAAAAAAAAAAGTTAATTGTAATTCCCATTGTGAACCTCTTCATGTATGATTTTGATATGTTCCTAAGGAAAAAAAAAAAAAAATGTATGATCTTGGGTTGGAGATGCAAAATGTAAAGATATTACTATTAGGTCATGTTTGGTTTATGGAATGGAATCGGAATAGTAATGAGAATGGTAATAGAATGGAATTGGAATAATAATGGGAATGATAATATATTGTTTGGTTAAAACTGAAATCAACAGTGGAATGGAATGAAATATATTGAATATTGACAAAAGTACCCTTACTTTTAAATATTTTAGTAGGGCAAAGAGGAAAAAAATTAGTTTTACCAAAATTTGAAAGAGATTGGAACTTTTGTTCCATTAGTAGAGAAGTGGAATAGTAATTCCATCATTTAATAGAATTATAATTCCCATTCCCTTGCCAAAAAAATGAAACAAATATTGGAATGTACTGTTTGGTGGAGTAGATTTTCCATTCCAAACTCCATTCCTTCAAATCAAACATACCCTTATCCTTTTAGCTACGAATAGTAGCGATAATTATGAGAGGATAATATATTTGTATTTAAAAAATATCACCATGTTTATTGTTTTAGGGAGAAAAAAAACACATATCCTTTTATTTATATCAAATAAAATTATCAATTTATGTTTCTATTAAATCACTTTAGATCCGCTTGTATTGAGGATGTCAATTTCAATGAACAGAATATTGCACCTTGGTGCACTAGCATAATTGGGGGTGGACTTTCACCGTTATAAATAGTGTGAGGCACGGACGACGATTCCACGTTTAATATTTAGCGAGCGGGATAGGCTTGGGATTGAGTGCTCTGCACCAACTCCGACCTGATTATATATAAGTTAATTTTCATTTTTTTATTAGTAATTAAAAAAAATCTAATAATATATAGTCATATACTAATATTGTTTGAGTTATTTAGGATCGTGTTAGTTTTTTGAATGAATGACATGCTATATGATTTTGATATTAAATATTTTATATTTAACAACTCTAACAACTTTATTTGGATGTGTTTTTTTAGTTATTTAGGTTTAAAATTGGAATTTTTAATGAAGTTAACTTTAATTTTCATTTTTTCGATGTGTCTAGATTTTTTAAAAAAATTAGACTAACATAGGATTGTTTAGTTAAAAGATGATAATTCTAAAAAGCAACCTCGATATACCAATGGAGAAACCAATCCTTAATAGGGATTACTAAAATCACCCCACACCAAATTAAATTGTGAATGAGGCAAATATAGTATAATAAATTAATAACAGGAATGGGAATGGTAAACACAAAATCGATCCCGCCCTGCCCCAATNTCATGAGTTATGGCAGTGAAAATGTGAATGAAATTGAGATTTGAATCTTTGAGAAAAGTCTAAATATTGTTTAGAACCTAGTGTAGATAATTCTTAAATTTATTTTGAATTTAAGTCTACTATTTATTAAGAATAATTTTGTCATTTTAATCAAAATTTCTAATTTTAATGATACAAAAGGATCGAATTTAAAAAAAAAAAGATCAAATTAATAGGTTTTTTATATAAAAAATCGAATTCAAAGGGTTTTATTATATTTTATAAAATATTGAGGGTTTTGTAAAAAAAAAATATTATCAAATACAATGCCATTTTATAGCTTTTTTTTTTTTTGGAAGAATTATTAAAAAACTAAAAAGATTTTTAATTTTCAAAAGCAATTAAAAAAAAAGCCAAAAGCTAGGGGAAAAAACAAAAGTAATTCGAAAGTTGGGCTTCCAAAATAGGTGGAGAAATAGAGCCGACAAAGGTCATCGACATAAGTGGAATAGCATTGTCGAGTGGAGAGACGTGGTCATTTTTTTTTCCATTATTTTGTAGCTTTTTTTTTGTCACTTTAATTGTTTTCAACCATTTAAATTCTTTTAGTTTCAATACCTAACTTTTTTACTTATATTTTACTAACCATATTTGATATAAGATTCAGATACTATTCTGAAGATCTGGAAACTGTTTTATTCTAACAAATTGTTAATATAAAATAATTTCCAAATTTTTCTAAATTTGAAGAATAAGATCTCAAATCTATACCAAACGCCCTGTTGCAATCTTAAACTTTAATTTTGACTACAGATATAAAGTCAATGAGATTTGATAGATAATATAAAAAATAATACTATGGGGTACCATATAGTGTGCCAATGCCATATGAGGTGGCAGTCTGTTATTGGATGATTATAATTACATATCAAGTTGGGGAGGGGGGGCGTGTGAGACCAGTTTATTGAGCAATACTATGGGCACCAATAGTGTCTAGCATCACAATGATGTGTCTGTCTGTCACTGGATGATTCTAATTAATGTGTCTGTCTGTCGCTGGATGATTCTAATTATTAAATTGGGTCCCACATGAGCCACATCTGAATTATAATTATGATTAACTAGCTAGTGATATACTAATACATCATGTGGTGTTGCCAGTCGTGCTTATAGCATTATTCCCGTTTATTGATTATAATCAAACATCAACAAACTGTCATGTCATATGGTGATGGGAAATATTGATGTCCTATAGCGTTGCTCTAATATAAATTGAAGATTTTATTTGATTTACGTGAAAAAATGTAGGTTTTTTTGTGGAAAATGCTAAACATGTTTTTTTTTTCTTTTTTCTTTTTCTTCTGTTGATGTATCCCTAATTATAATAAATGAATAAATAGTATGTATTTTTTTAGGAGAATAAATAATTTTTTTTTACTTGAGAAGATATATTCGAGACATATGAGAATATACCTATAACAATTATAAAAATGTTTACTAACGATCAAAATATACTTGAAGACTATATCTGTTACGCTAAAAATGCATATACGTAAAATAACCATAAGTATACGAGTCGTAAATAAGTAATAAAGTGATAAGTATAGAGTTGTCAATCCCCGAGAAATTGTATGTTAAATTACCACTAAGTACCAGAATTATCGTGACTTAACTTTATCTGGGCAACCAAACTAAATGAGTTTATAATTAAATGAAAACAAAAATAAGTATAAATACAAAAAATAAAATAAGGAAACTTCTATGCATAAATGTACTAGGAGATTGAATTCACCTAACTATCAACTATGCCTTTTGATCACCAATTGCATTCAAATCAATTCAATTATTCCTAGTTTATAAGCCAAGAACCTAAAGATATTTCTACTCCCTTTCTCGAGTGCTGAGTGAAATCATTCCTAAATCCCAGTTCCAATATCTCTATTCTGAACTTAGAATTTAAGAATGCATTATGTTCAATGGTTCTTTGATCATGGCTTCAAAGGAATTATAGATTCTCCCAAACTCTACAAAATCTTAGGTTATATTGTCCTATAATTGTTTCTAAAATTCCCTTTCTCAAGTACCAAATTCTAGAAACCAAATCATCCAACTAGTAGCTAATTAGTTGAGAAGCATTAAGCAAGGAATAGTATAAATAAATTCAATAATAACATTAAAGAACATATTAGAAATCAAAACATAGAATCAAAGTTTAAGTTACATCAAATCCCAAGCATATATCATTTAATTCAACATAGGAGAATCCAACACTAATCTCAACAAGAATTTCATATATCTAAATATATTTAAAAATCAAGCACAATACAAAAATTCAAATGAGATTAGGGTGAGAAAGAGGATGAGAAAAACTCTTTTGTAGAGGTAGAACTTCAAGCTTCAACTCTTCAAGCAACTCTCTCAAGCTTCCGCTCTAAATTTTAGCTCCAAAGCTCTCCTCTCTCTATGAATTTAAAGCTCTCAAGTGTATGTCTTCTCTTCTAACTCTCCACACTTGCTATGGAGGCTTAAGGGTGTTTTTAAGGAGTTCCAAGATGACTTAGGTCGGGTAGAATATCAACTATTCGATCAGATAGCATCAATGGTCCAGATTGGCTCTAAAAACTCACTAAAAATGCGTTTCCAGACGCTGTGTAGTGCCACGGTGCTCATTGGCCAGTGCTGTGGCGCTCTAGCCTCTGGAAGTCAGTTTTCCAGGCAGCACCGTGGCACTCTCGGCTCTAGAACTCAGCACGACAGCTTTTTTTTCCGAGAGCGCCATTTCTTCGTTTTAGCTCCGTTTTGCCTGATTTTCGTTGCATTGCATTCGCATCGGACTCAACTTTCATCCTCAATGAGTTGAAATATCTATATTTAGCATTAATGTATTTTGGTTATCATTTATTCACAAGAACTACAAAAACAAAGTGAAAACACATCAAACCAACATAAATGTTTGAGAACTTACAATTATTTGAGCTGAGTAATACTTGATTTTGAGTGAATTAATCACTCATCAATATCAAAATATATATGGCCACCAATCCAATAGGTATTTTTTTTTCTTACCTGTACATATGTATCATTTTGGCCAATGAAAATTTTTCTTGCATATTTTTTTATATTAAAAAGTAAGAGAGATAAATAACATTAATGATGCACGTCTTTTCATGTACTTCATTATAGCTGTTGGATCATCATCTAAAAAAAATACCTACACATAGATTAAAAAAATAATACCTACTGGATTGGCAACCAATATATATATATATATACTTGAAGACTAAAATTCTCTTTGTATATTCATGAATTATAGATAAAACTGCACTATTATGTGGGTAATATATTATAGGGCAGGGGATCTTATATATATTTTCAAAAAATATTAAGACTTTGAATTTGGAATTTCTTCAAAAATTTTTCTCTAATCAACGCAATGGATAAAATATAAACTAATCATTTATATCATATTTGACTTCTTAAATTAGCAACATTTCATCTCATGTGATTAATTTATAGGGTTATATTTGTGTTGTTGAGTTTCATATTTTTTTTTTCCTCAAGGATATATTTCCATTTTCATTCACTAATTTTGATTGGGTAATTTGCAGCGAAATCCCTAATCTTTAGTCTTTTTGGCATTTAGGTCCCTAACCTTTAAATTTTAGTATTTAAATCCCAAACCTCTCAAAAGTGCTGCACTGTTAGACCTCCTAGCAACTCCATCCAATTATTTCGTCTAAAAAGGGGCATCTACATGAACGAGGAAAAAAAAAAAAAACTCATTGAGAGAGAACTCAAAATCAATCCATTCTCTTTTGAAGAAATACAGGTTAGGAAAGAAACTTGTAATACCCAATATTTTGAAATTGAAAAGGAGGAGAAAATAAATAAAGTTTAGAACTTTTCCTCACCCTGTTTCATTGATGGTAAGGGTGCAAGAGCTCAGTCAACAGAAGTCCTTTTTCTTGGTCCATTACAAGTTGATTTTGCAGGATGTTGAGGATGTATATTATTTGTGGATTTCGTATACTGAGATTTTCAGGTAGTATGAAGAGTAATGACGGGGTGAAATTCAAATTAACATTTAAAGGTTCGTATTTTCTTATTCAAATCTGAAATTTTTTTTTCATCTCTTCAAGATGGAGCTTTATGTAGGGTTTAAATGCATCCCCTATTTTCACTGGTCAAAAAGACGCCAATACATAATTTTTTATTTTTATTTTTTTGATTTTGTTGTTGAATCCGCCATTACAAAGTTTAATAATTAAAAAAATATGTTTATAAAATTTTAATAGCAACTGAGTAATACTAAATCGGTACTAATAGATTATGATGATGACTTTCATAATGATAAGAGATAATTACCAATTTTTCTTTTGTTTTTTTGGGTCTTTATGTAACTGAAAATATTATCATCGCTAATCTGAGGTTTTTCTTCAAAGACAATATCTATGATTTGAATTTATTTTTTTTATTCGTGCAGATGTTTTCTTTAATGGAATGGTTGGATCATAGATAGAATTGATGGAATGACCAACTTATAATTTCACAAAAGAGGGTTTTTTCATGCAAAAGTAGTTAATACTTTTGATTAGTTCTGAAATTTCTCTTATAAATTCATATATATATATATATATTTATATATAAGAGCATTGTCACAACTAGGCAACTTAGCAAGATTGGCTATTTGCATTTAGGATGGATAATGGACTTATTTAATTGGAGGGTCTCCACCCTCATTTACATTGTAATTTCATAATATTATCTAAGTAACGAAAATTGCTTATTCTGATTAAACATTGTTTGAAAAATAAAAAATTTAGTATAAATCCCTCTTCTTCTTTTCTCCGGCTTGAAACAAATTCTTGAATCTAGGTGAAGCTAATCTCTATGATTCTCAATTCCCTATGGTTGATCAAAGAGAAATCGTTGATAATATCTCAAAGGTGACTTGTCAATTTCTTATTATAATTAAGTCCCCATTATGAGAAACGCTTATCCCCAAAAAATTTTATTACAAAATAATCTTCCCGAGCAATCAAAATTACATTGATCGAGCGAACGCCATTTTACACTTATAACTGCCCCGTGTTGATTAGAAAAGGAAAAAAAAAAAAAAAAGAAGGGGAATGTTCTCTTGAAGTCATTTTGCACAAGTCATTCTTGTTCATTATCAAAATGAGAGGCTATATTCGCACCCAAGGTTATCTATAAGCATCCTACTTATTCACAAAATGACTATAAAAGACAATAGAACTCCTAATTTAAATAATAAAAACACTCATTCTTCTTTCGTTCTTTTTTATTCTTCGAATATCTACAACACCTGTAACCCTCATAATTCTCTTTCTATTTCTTTTGTAGTTCCTTAGTTTCATTTCTGTGTTTCTCTATTCATGATCTTCTCCATTTTTATTTGGCTTTGTGTATATGTTTATTCTTCTCGTTTCGGAGTAGCTAATAACGATTGTTGAAGAAAGAGAGATCAAAGAAAATGAGGAAACATTTAATTCAAAAAAAGAAGGATTATTATTTAAAAAGACATGAAAAATCTAAATAATAAACAGAGACAAATTTCTAGATTAGTGATTAAAGAACATATATAAGTTCATTTTATCAGCATGTTCATTATCTTGCAATTTGTTTGGAAGTAAAATTTATTATATTAGCAGCCATTATTATTCCATGATGGTTTCGAGATATCAAAATAGATAATTGAAAAGAAAAATACATTTTGTGATTTGTACCTTTGAAAGATAACATTGTTGTAAGGTTTTATTATCTCTGTTTTCCCTAAGTAACATGTTCACTGCGATTTCGTCTAATTTTTGGAACCTTGTTCAAAATTGTTATGAAAACAAAAAACAACAACAACAACAACAACAACAACAACAACAATAATAATAATAATAATAATAATAATAATAATAATAATAATAATAATATCTATGTCCACATATTCAAAGATATTCAACCCAAAAATATCAAAAATTACAAAGAAAAAGAAAAAAGAAATAGAAAATGAGGACATATAGAAGAATGAAGGGAAATGGGGGCTTTTGTCAAATTTTATTGGGAGTTTTCATTAAGGTATCTTTTCTAGTCTTTTTAAAAATAATTGGGGTGCTTATATGTCATGTGGGAGTGTCAATATAATCCCCCTATCAAAATAAAGAAGGAACTTTAATAATGCCCCTAATAAAAGAATACAAAATATGGCCTGTCCCTTTACGCAAAAAAATAAAAAATACAAAAAATAAATAAAGAGAAAGAAGGTATAATCAAAACTAAAATCTACAACCTTAAAAAATGTATATTATATATGGGCACCAATGTATTAGGTATTTTCTTTTTTAACCTATCTATAGTTATTATTTTACCAAATTAAAATTCATCACACACGTCTTTTTATACCTCTTTTTATAATAAAATGTAGAGAGAGAAAAATATTAAATAATGTGTATTTATTGTTATTTCTTTTCACACTATTAAATTGTAATGACAATTAGATAATGATCTAACGGCTAAAAAAAAATATACATATAGATAGTTAAAAAAAATCTGATTATGACCTATTATATATATATATATGTATTTTATATACAAAAAGAGAAGAAAGCTATGCCCTCACTGCTTTAATCCCTTTCAGCTTTGTCTCTTTTTCTAAACATCTCCTTCTCACATTCGTACTCTCTCTTTCTATCTGTGTTTTAAGAGACAAAATCAGACATGAGATTCACCCCACATCTCCAAAAGGTACTTCTGGCACCTGCAGCTATTTCCAAACACCAAATCAAGATCAGGGCTTGCCATTTTGGTTCTTTTGGTCCAGGACCCCCCAATGCCGGTACCGGTCCCACTTTCATGCTTTAGGTTATGCCTGTATTCCACAGCAATTTGCTCAAACACTTCCACTTCAAACATGTTCACCTTCATTTTTGGCCTCATAAGGTCTCTCACGTATGCAAATGCCAATTGATCTCTCGGGTTGAAAGCTTCCAACTCATTGAACAACAGGCATGAGAAAAGGTTGCTCTTCAAGTCATGCTTTCTCAGAATAAGAGCGCTGTCTGGCACATCTACCAAAAGTAAACGCACACAATCTGACTTATTTTATACATACGCACATGGCTTAAAATCTTCTAGACAAGCATATGACAAGTAATATGAATATTACTATTGCGATTGGTTACTAAATAGTCGCATATTTACATGTTAATTTTAAACACAAATTCTAATACAAAATTCATAAAAACTCGCATATAATAGTTGTTGACTAGATAAAAAATAATGACAATCGTCACCACAGTCCACAGAGAGATTTAAACATTTTTCCTTTCCCTAAGTAACATTATCTTTTTCACATGTTAAAAAGTGTCAAACAACACAAAATTAAGTTAGGTTACCCCGGGAAAACAAAAGAAAGAGACTGAAGAACCGTTTACGTCTGCATGGAAGACCACAAGTCACAATACCATAAAGTAATATTATTGTAGGGAGAGCTGACCCCGCTACATTTTTCCAGAACGTTAGTTTATATAAATATTAAATCAATTAACTTTACTAGATCCAAGGTAAAAGAAGCCAAGAAAAATACATCGCCAGCTTCAAAGTCCGATGACTTGAAAATTGTCTACGAAAATCGTGATGCTTCATATATGTAAGGGACCACTCTAACCTGCCTAATTAACACCTTGGGCCATACGGATTAAAGATTTCATTTTCTTTGTACAACGTGACCACAATTTAATTTTGACGGCCTAAACTTACATCTACCCCTTACCATGAAAATTGTGTAAAAGCAAAAAAAAAAAAAAAAGAAGAAAAATAAGATATTCACTATTCTTTATAATTAAAAATTGCTTTTATCTTAAAATTTCAACTTCAATTATTTGATTGTGAATTGTGATTAAGTTCTCACTAATGGTTGGCATGTTTAGAAGGTCTTCGGGATAAAACTAGTTGAGTCAAAATACAATTTGATCATTAATATAACAGGATAATATCCACACAAAAAAACCACCAATTTTAACCTTTTTGCAAAAAACGTTTTGCCCCCCAAAAAAGAAAAACACACACTGTTTTACTAATACCAAATTAAACTTTCTATTTGTTTTTTTTTTTTAAATCAAATCTCACCAGTTTCATATATACGATCAAAATTGAAGTTAAAACTGTTGCAGAAATATTTTTATTCTTTAAAATTATGGATATCAATTTTTATTCTTTAAAATTTTTGATTGACATCTACAGAAATAGCCCAAAGACAATCATTTATGATTTGTAATCTATTAAGAATCTAATTGTAACAGCTTTTAAGTACTTAAAAATTATTTTTTTGAATTTTATTATCCAATTTCAGAAGTTAAAAATATTTGATTCAATAATTTTAACTATATGTGTGGATCTAGTGACATATGATAGAAAAATACAAATAAAAAGTTTAATTTGATATTAATGAAAAGGTGTGGATTTTTATGATAGAAGGCTAACCATCATGGGTTTTTATTTTATTTGTTATATTATCCCTTAATATAACTGGCCATGCCTCTTAAGAAAAATCTCATATATAATTCCAGAGAAGTGTTTGAGAAAATTCTCCATGAAGCCAAGTACTACTTAACTATTATTATTATTTTTTAAAGTAAGTACTTAATTATTATTATCAATTTGAAATGATGAGGTTTTGAAACTACACCTTAAATGAGCCTCCACTGGGGTGTACACTATGGCTTTCAGTTCCTAAAGTTATTGCTAACTGTCTAAATAAAGACACGTATAATCATTAACTAAAGCAATTATCATCTCGTGTAGTTTAAGACATTTCCAATATTGAATTTGTATCACTAGTGGATTCATCACAATAGGTATTAGAAAACTCAATTATTTTACTTTTACTTGTACTACAAAAGAAGAAAACAACTGAAAATAATAGTATTAAAAGCATCAACAACTCCTTGAAGGATGGGTGTACCTAACCAAAATATATATATTCAATTTGCTTTATTTATTTCCTTTTCAGATATTATACACCTTTATTTCGAGCATACAACATGCACAATCTAATTTTCTACCTTCTCCCCTTCCTATAATAAGTTTAGCATTTTAAAACTCTGCATTCATTCAGTGCTCTTAAAAATAGGTCCTAACATTATCAAAATATATACATAATATAGGGACACCAATTCAGTAGGATTTTTTTTTATTATTATTTTACCTAATTAAAATTCATCTTACATGTGAATAGAATATATTTATTACTTTTTTTAAAAAATTATTATAGTAGTTAGACGATAATTCAATGATTGAAAAAAAGAAACATATAAATAAGTTTAAAAAAAAAAGGAGGCGCTATAGTAGGGTCGCCCCTACGTAAGGCCCCTGTTTATACACCGTTTGATAGGAATCTGTGGGAGGGGCCTTACGTAGGGACGCCCCTTACTGTAGACGCGCCAAAAAAAAAAAAAAACACCTGCTTATTGAATGTATACATATATATTTCAATACATCATAAAATATAATAACAATTTAAATTACCTGAAGGATAGGGAAGCTTACTGGGGCTCCATGGCTGCAAACCAAGCTCACAATACGTTTCTATTTGTCTCTTCAAACCATCAACATCCCACCATTTCCTCCACCTTGAGGTAGCCATTGCTTCTTCCATTGTGTGAATATAAAAGGGGTGTTTTGAAATTGCCATATCTACATTCTCTGATACAACAAGTCCATGAATCAAGAGTAACGGATCAACCATTAATTGTAACTTGGCATCTACCCAAATACTATATTTCGCATTTGGGAAAAGCCTGTGAACCAGGTACTTAGGTATAACTCCGTTCATAGCGGGACTCTCATACAAATCTTTGCTCAAAACTTTGACAATTCTCCAAGCACCGATTTTGGTTTCAGGGGATTTCTCAGAAAGTAATTTGTGGTACTCTAGTCCTTTGAGTGTTATATCATCTATAAACATGAAAAAGCATACATTATCAAGTGTTTTGGATCCAAGGCCATTTGGTTGCCTTATTTTATCATGGTCGTTGAAAATCGCCGAAACCACAACAACTCCTTTACAATTTTCCATGGCGAATCGATCTAAATCACATTAAAAAAAAAAAAAAAGAAGCAAAAGAAACATGTCAAATGTATACATTATTCGTTTGAACATTTTTCAATTTCACAAGGGCCACATTTTTTTTTTTTTTGACTAAATTAGCAAATAGATCGAAATGAAACTAACCGGAATCACTAATTGGAAAATCCTTGAAGAAGCCACAAGGAATTTCTGTCACATTAGTTTCATGATCAAAATATGAAAACCTCTCCAAGGTACTAAAATTCCCTCCAAAACTATTGGCCTTCCCCTGCATATAACTCAAAACCGACGGAGACAACAATGACGAAGAAGAATAAGCTTTACACGAGTCTTGAATCTCCTTCAATACTTTCCAATAATCTGGAAAAAAAGAAATAACCAAAACCCATTAATCAGAATCCATAATTAAGATGACTCAGAAAAAAAAAAAAGAAGAAAAAAAAAGAAGAAGAAAAATTGGATGGGTACCTGAGAAGAAGACAGGGGAAGAACAAGTGGAACGGACGGTTGAGATTGCGTACTTGTGTTCTCCATAAGAAGAAGGGTATGTGAAGAGAGGGGTTTGGAGTGGTTCGAAGGGTGAGGATCTGAAGAGGCATTTGGTTTTGGAAAGAGAGGTGTAGAGAGCTAAGAAGAGAGAGGTTGAGAGGTAGAGCAGAGAGAAACAGAGGAGTTTTGATTGGAAGAACAGGGGCGTGGACGTTACTTTCCCCATGAACCTCAATTTGTTGATTTAGTTTCGTTTGGTTTAATTAATATCATTACTTGAGTATATTCCAAAAAAAAAAAAAAAAAAATCATTACTTGAATATGTAGTTACTAATTTTCCATATTTGTATTAGTCAATTGAAAAATTGACACGTAACGTAGCTTCGTGGAACTCAAATGTAACAAATTCATTTCTTGTATTTTGTTTTTGAAGTGAAATAAAGAATGGTTTGCGGTAAACTTGGTCCGATTCTAATATTAAAGTTCAATGTTCCCATCATTCTTTCTTTTTGACCAAATGAAAAATGAATAAATAAAGAGTGATTTGTTCTTGGGATGAAGCTCAAGATTATCTTTACCATTTTTGAACTTTGAGAAGCCAAAAGCATAAAAATTCCACCAAAATAATTCCATTTTTGTTTTTGCTAGAATACCAGATAAATCCTTAACATTGCTCTTAGGTCTTATCTTTAATGTTCCCAAAAAACAAAGAAGGGTCCTATTTTTATTGCTGTGAAGCTCTATTTATATTTGATTTTTGTTAAAGAAGAATAAAGCTAGAATCTCCGGCCTTCTATTTCGTTTTTCCCTTTTGTGTTTACTAGCTTTTCTCGTTGCTGCCAGCGGCGTGTAGCGAAATCCGTGTTACTAGTTGGACGTCCAACTAACCTTATCTTTTAATATTGTGTTTTGGATACTAATTTAACGTGACAACATTATATGATTAATAAAATGTCATTGCAATTAGCAACTTCAAGGTTTANCAACTTGAAATATAAAACTAGATTATTATGCTAGTGAGGATATAAAATTAGATAATAACAGCTCATTGGATGGAACAAATGAGATACGTTCCACGATAATATACAACGTACATGAGTCCATGTATTGATGACTAGGGCATCCATTTTTTTTCTCTCTCTCGTGAAAAAGAATAAAACATGTAGAAATCCACCACCTACGGGATAATAAATGCACCGGTTTGGAATGCACGACAAGCTTCTTTAATTTTATTTTTTAAAAATTATTTTTAAAATAACAAACCAACAATGAACAACACACAAACAGGAGCAAGGAACATTTAGCGCAAAAAAAAAAAAATAAAATAAAATAAAAAGAACCATATAAACGCTGATCACACTACTCCAAAGTAGCAATCATCCTTAATATAAACGAGCTAATTCATGAGCAACATAATTTGTAGAGTGAGGCGACCAATTAAAACAGATTGATCAAAAAGCCTTGATGAGAGAGGTTCTAATTAATATCCAAAACTACAGCTAATAACAACAATATATGATTAGTAAAGTGTCGTAGAATTAGTGACTAGGCCTTGAAATATAAAATAATAACAACCCACAAGGTCACGTAACAAATGAGATAAGATAGTACACGGCTTTTTTATTTTTTTCCTTTTTTTTTGTTGGTGAAACAACTAGACCAATCAATTGATTAAGAACAATGTAGAAATTAGAGAACAAAAGGAAAAACAATACAAGTTTCTAGTTCTCAATGAGAAAACTGTATATATAAGGCAAGGATCTTGTCCCTAGTTGAATCCACTATCGACCAAGAAAATTACACCCTCAAATCTATCAGATTACAGAGCAAGATTCTCACTATGAGCTACTTTCAAGCCTTTCAGTAGTACAATATTCACGAATTTCTCATCTCACAGAATAGAGAATCGATGTTGCAACATAAAACAGAGAAAACAACTATATCGCAACATTTAAGATACAACTTCAGTTCTCAAAAAATACTTTGTTTTTCATCTAATTTCAATAATAAAATAGAGCACTTATTTATACAAATAAAAGTATCACACTTTAAGCTTAAAATTAAGGACTTAGTTGATACTTCATCAAGAATTAGTTAAAGCAATTGAGCTGCAATTTCAACTAACTTTTAACTAATTTATCATTGTAATATTCCAACTAATTTAACCAAATTAATTGTCACCGTTTGTCAACATGAGTATATAAACTAGGTATAAAACTTGAGTCCATATGTTTAGACTAAGGCATCCATTTCTTTTTATCGTGAAAAAGATGTTGAAATCCAACTAATACTACACCATTTGGGATACACTGCTTTTTTTTTTTTTGGTTGACTGAGATTGCTGACTAGACATGACTTCTTTCAATTAATTGTGTGCCGCAACGGCTCATTTTTGTGCTGACTGGCGCATGGATGAGATTATTATATTTTTAAGGAATAATTACAAAAAAATACCCCCATGTTTAGATGTTTTGTAATTTAAACCCTGAAGTTTGGATTTTACAAAATGATATCCTGAGATTACGAATTTCTGAAAATCAATACCGTGTGTTGATTTTTAACTGATAAAATACAATAATATCCTCAAAATTAAGATAAATAATATAGATTAATCTAGTTTTAATAGAGGATATTATTATTTTTTCGTTCCTAAAATTGGTCAAAAAATCTGTCCAGGGTATTAATTTTCAGAACTTCTTAATCTCAGGGTATTATTTTGCAGAGTCCAAACTTTAGGATTTAAATTGCAGAATACCTAAACTCTAGGATATTTTTCTACAGTTATCCCTATTTTTAATTGGTCGGTTTGTAGACACTTTCCAAAGCGACATGTCGATTTTTAATCAGTTATACTTACCTAAACTGGTCAAATTTAATTATTTTGCAAATTTTAATTTGATTTATTTGGTTTTCAATTTTCGGTCGACAGTTGGTCTGGCTATTATCAATTTTACAAATTTTTTCGAGGAATAAATATTTGCTATTAAAAATATTTCCTATGACTTCAATAAAAAAAAGGGCGCGTCTACAGTAGGGGCGTCCTTACGTAGGGCACTGTCTATACACCGTTTGATGAGAATCTGTATATAAACAGATTCTCCACAGATTCCCATCAAACGGTGTATAAGGGGGAACCCTACGTGGGGACGCCCCTACTGTAGCCCTCCCCTAAAAAAAAATATTATATTTGAAATACTTTATATACTTTTTTTATTTTTCCAATGGTTAATTGATTTGTCAACTATAGCCCAAACCAACCAAACTATAAATTCATTTTTAAAAAAATTTCTGTTCATTCGGTTTTGGTTATTCAATTTTTGTTATTTCGGTTCACAATTAGTCCGATTATTCGATTTCTTTCTGCGTATCGGATTTTCGCACACCCATCATAGAGCTGTCGATATGGGCTACCCAGCTTGGCTCGTTCAGGTCAAAAGAGAAATTCGGGCTGGCCTGAAAGTCTAAAAAGAAGGCCCGGCCCGGCCCTATAGCCCGATGGTTATAGACCGGGCTGGGTCGACTTGGTACTATTTTATTAAAATATTATTTTTTAATATTAATTACAAAGAACGACAAAAAATATATATATATTTTAAAAAAATTCACAACCAGGCCGGGCCAGGCTAGCCCGACGAGCTCAATACCTCGGCCCAGCCCGGCCCGGTCCGAGCTTGGCCTGTGAATAGTGCCAGACTGGGCCGATCCCGGGCCAAATTTGCGGGCCGCGGGCCGGCCCGTTTGGCCCAGCCCAACATATTCTATAGTACCACAATGCAGTGAGTTTTGTGGGTCAAAAGTATCATAGATCTTTAAAGTGCATTTTTTGTTTCCATTTTATTAAATCCTAACGTAAGAAGTAAGAAAAAAGGTCGATACTCCCAATAGGGTAGTCGATGTGGCAAGGAGCTTGAACTTAAGATTTTCTCTCACTTACGGAGGGTGAGGTCATGAGTTCGAGCCCTCACGTCGTCCTTGGGAGCCCAACCGAGTGGGGGTGGCTTTGGGAAGTGATCCGCCATCGGATCTCATCCGCTCTTTTTATTATCAGAAAAAAAGGAAAAAGGGTCGATATGATGTATCACTAATGAGCAATTATATCTCATGTTAATTTGTAGTGAAATATCGTAGGAAGAAATGACAAAAGTTTTCTCTTTCCTATTTATCCACGTATTTAACTTTATTTATATTTTAGGATATAAAAATTTGGTGTATTATATATCCTTCACATAATTAGAAAAATTGGGAAATGATAACTCAATTTTTGATTTCTTCTTTGTCCCTCTCTAAACCCTTTTTCTTTACTAATATTTTTATTATAGATTGGTAGTCATGTCCAGCGTGATGGCATGTTACGCTAGAGGGCAAGTGGGCTTTGCCAGCAAGTGTTAGATGATGAGAAAGGAATATTACTTAGAATAGACACGTAGTGCCACTAAATTGTCTTTATTAGATGAGGTGTTGCCAGATATTGCTGATGACGAGACTACTTCCTAGGCTTGTGGCCTAAGCATGGGAATCCATATACGTTTAAATTTGTAACTAGTCAATTGTTCACTCTTAATTTATATGTCAGAAAGTACACATATTAGGAGTTCTTGATGTAGATTTCTAGAAAATTAAAAACTTTGAATTTTGTGAGCATTGTGTTTATAGAACATAGTGTATCGTCAAGTTTTCGTCTGCCATTTGCAGGACTAAAGGCACAATAGATTGCATCCAACCGAACTTTGGGTCTTTCTCATATTCAGTCTTTAGGTGGTTTGTTGACAATGTAATGCTTTTTATTTCAATGCACATAAGTGTGTGTATATATATATGGTTGCTAATTTAGTAGGTTTTTTTTTTTTTTTTTTACTTATGTGTATATATATATTTTTTTAGCTATTAGATCTACAAAATAATGATTTAACGGTTATAATGATGTGCATGAAAAGACGTGCATTATTAATTTTATTTCTCTTTTATTTTTTAGGGGATGGCTACGGTAGGGGCGTCCCTACGTAGAGTCATGTCTTAATGATCGTTGGATGAGAATCTGTGGGGAATAACGAGAATCTGTGGAGAATCTATTTATATACAGATTCCCATCCAACGGTGAATAGACAGGACCCTACGTAGGGGCGCTCCTACTGTAGACGCACCCTATACGCCCCTACTGTAGACGCGCCCTATAAAAAAATGTACATGATAAATTTTCATTGGCCAAATTAATATCTACGCACAGGTAAAAAAAAAAAACCTACTGGATTGGTGCCCATATATATATATAAGTAACTCATACATGATTCATTACCTATTTCATTGACTTGAGTATCAGTCTTTTTGGCATGCATGTACATTCCAACGACACCTTCCAGATCTTAGAATTACGGTGATCGTCAGCCCTTTCCATGTATTTAATTGTAGAATTCAGCTTCTTCATATGGACCTATTGCCTCTTAATAGTAAATTAAACAATATATATATACACACTCTTTTTTTTCAGGGGCCAAATTGTCAAATACTAAACAACTTATGGACGATCTGATCTAATTTTTTATTCGAGCTAAATTATCCATCTAAAATATATAGTTGGCACGATGTCGATGTCCCCGATGGCGCGGATATAAACAGTAGTTTGATGCTCTAATTTTACAGTTATCCTTCACGGACTATTATTTGTTCTTCTTTGAATGGGCCTTTTGAATGTCATCCTTGAGCCTCTTCACAACCTTCTCGAACTCGTTGAAACTTGTAGCGAGTTTATAGAATCCATTTCCTTCCAAGCTTTCTCGAACGCTTTCTTTAAAGCTAGGTGGATCATCAAAGTCTTCTCTTACTTCATTGAACCTTTCCCAACATTGCTTTCCTAATTCCTCATATCTAGGCCGCTCTAAAGCGATAATTATGATAGCCTGTCATAAATTAACTAGTACTAAATACTTCGTTCGCTTTGCTATTTCTTTTTTTTTTTTTTTTTGGGTTAATAGTCGCCAAAAAAGTGTAGGAAAATTAAAACTATCATATATACCTTAAAGAGGTGGCGACGTGCATCCGAGATCTTTTCTTCATTCAAGCATTTGCAACTGAAAGCATTTTGAAATTCACCCTGCAAATAAATCGATGATCATATGTAATTGGGCTTTAAGTAAGTTAGTATTCACGTGATTAATAGCACGAAAAAAAAAAAAAACCATTTTTTGAAAAGAAAAAGTAGTATGAATCAAAGCAAAGAAAATGACCCTTATAAATAATTAATTACGTATAATTAGTGGATTTTATAGTTGTACTTGAAACCCAGCTTCTTAATTTTTGTAAGTTTAAGTGTTTAGGGAGACATGCGTATAACTTTGAAATTTAGGGGGGAATGCCTATAAATATAAAATTAATTTTAAAGGGTAAAATAAATATATATCTAATTTTTTAAATTAAAATATATATCTAATTTTGAAAAAAGTAACAACCGAAGTAAAAATTGAGGGGGGGACATTTGGCTTCGCCTGTGTATACAATTATATATATATATATATATATGGATGAGGTTTCAATGGTAGTTGGGCAATAAAATTTATTGTAATTAATTGGCATTAATATTATAAATTTTTTTTAGAAAGTCAACTTAGTAGTACCCTAATTTAAATAATAAATTTATTATTATACGCATTTTAATGATAGTTACTCATCGAGACGTAACCATTGAAACTTCCTCCATATATATATTATATATATGTATACACCACCTTGTAAATGAACATTTCCACAAGTAACATCTCGATCTCATAAGCTTCATGAGCTTTTCCCTCCTTAAGAGCCTTTAACTTTTCTTCCCGTAGTATTTGCACTGCTTTGGCTTCATTCCCACTCATTTCCAGCTTTGCAACAATCCTCTTTTCACACAATAACAGAAAGCTTAATATAATTAACTCATAAATGGAGAAAATATTTTTGTTTCTTAATATTTCAATAAAATATAAACAAATGCTTTTTTCAATAATTAAGCTCAACAATGTTTTTGCTCACACAAGTCGGTATTAGAACTCCTCTAAATAAAATTAAGATGCATGATAATTTTGAAAATAAATCTAGAACTTTATCAATTATTCTATTCAATAGTTCGGCACAGTGGCACAACACGATCGGACTTCGTGTATTTGACTGTGCATGGTTTCTCATGTTTATCATCAGATCATAATTACTTTCCTACTTTCACCGAGCTATATATGCACAAAATTTATGTCCTAAAGAATTAAAATTTATTTTTAATGCGAATGTCATATGGGCTTAGTTCATTCAGGTATTTTTCTAAATATTTATTAAAAGAGTTATTTGTCTATATATTTGTTTAAAAGTGATATTTTTCTAAATAAATCCGAAATTTTTCAAGAAATTTGGCTCAACCGGAATTTTTCAATTTTTGATACTATAGATCTGGAAGTTTGGAAGAAGCCATTCTCTTTTTGAATAACAATTTTAGGAGTGTGAAAAATCATTATTTATGACATTTTTTCATAAGTTTTTCATGGTCAAAGTCAAAACACTTTAAACTACAAGTCAAAAGATTTTTAATACTCCAAAGAATCTCATTTTAGAAAAGATTCATAAAAAAGTCATTTAGGCTCCATTTACTCTTAGCCATGTCCTTTCCCCAAGGCACTGCCTATTTTGTAGAAGGATGGACCAAGCATTAAGAAAACATAGACAAATGCCCTTTTTTCCAAGTATATTTACACAGATAAGTATAAATATATACCTAATAATGTATAAAAAGTATCCCTGAAAAATAGGAATACATATTATAATGTATACCCTACATATATATTGGCACCAATTCAGTAATTTTTTTTCTTTTTTTTTTTTTTACCTGTCTATAGCTATTATTTTGTCCAATCAAAATTAGTTACGCACGTTTTTTCATGGTAAAAGGTGGAGAGAAAAAAATATTAAATAATGTATATTTATTTTTATTATTTTTTTCAAATTACTCAAATTAATGGCTATGAAAAAAATACCTGTCGATAGGTAAAAAAAAAAAAAAATACATACTGAATTGGTAACCTATATATATATTTATTTATACCATACGTGTGTACTACCTATATTTTATAGATGAAATGTATACCTAAAAATGAATATAAAACCATTAAAATAAAAAATCTGTTGTAGGTGACACATAAGATGCACAAAAGGAGTATTGGGCCTAAATTTCATTTAACAAAGGCTGTTTACAGAAATCCAGCCTATAGTGTTAAAATTTGAAAAACTCCAGATGAGCTGATTTTTTGAAAAAATTCCAGATTGATTTAGAAAAATATCACTTTTCAAAAGTTTTTAGAACAATATCAATTTTATTAAATATTTAGAAAATACCACTCACTCTTTAAAATTGGTATTTTTTAGCGATATTTGAGGTAACTAGTTGGCTTACTTTGGGTAACTAATCTAGTTACTTGAAGTAACTAATTAAGTTATCTCAGGTAACTTGACAGGTTACCTTAAGTATCTCCTTCGTTAATAAAACGTGGTATTTTTCTAAAATAAATTTCTGAAAATAGTATTTTTCTAATTAAATGCTGAATGTTTCAAACAATTTCAAAATTCGGGATTTTTTATTTTTTTTAAACTTTTATCATAAAAAATCTAATTTCCTCTTTAACAAATGAAACCATTATCACTTATTAGCTAGTCACAACTAATTAGTTATAACTGTCAATTGTTTTAGAATTATTTTGGAGGAAATTTTATTTTATATGATAAAATTTCAAAAAATTGAAATATCACGAATTTTAAATTTTTTTGAAAAGTATCATTTTAAAAAATATTTAAAATAATACCTCTTTTTATCAAATGATGATGTACTTAAGCTAACTGATCAAGTTATTTGAAGTAATTAGACTAGTTACCTCAAGTAACTCGATTTCTTATCCTCAAATAACTTGACTCATTATCTTAAATGCCTTTGAAAATACCAGTTTTGAAAAAAAGTGGTATTTCATAGATATTTTTGATATGTGGTAATTTTCTTAATAAACTTAGATACTGACTCTGAAATTTTCAAAGAATTTCTAATTTTTTTGGGTTGAAAAATATGAGTGGTCCACATTTACAATGTAAATTTTATTCATGAGGTACATATTTCGTGTGAAAAATATGAACGGTACACATTTTAAAATGTGTGCTAATTTTGAGTGTAAAGTTTATTCATGAAATGTGGACCGTGGTATACATTTAATGCATGAAATATATACTATGGTCTACATTTCATGTGTAAAACAGTGGTGGTCTATATATAAAAACGGATATTTATGAAATAAAAATAAAAAACGGGTATTTATGAAAATATGATTTTAAAAACGGTTACTTATGAACTTTTCCCTTTTTCTGGAGTGGGGATCCGGATTTCTGTAAGAAGCCCAATATTTTTTACCACTATCTTTTCGAAAAAAACGGTTTTGTTTTGTTTTGTTTGTCAATTCTCTCTCCCAAAACAATTCTAAAGGACTTCTCCCCCAAAAAAAGAAAACATAATAATAATAATTCTAAATGAAAAGTTTAGAGGTCGATAGTGGTATTTAATAGGTATAAAAACCTGTTGGCAACGTTGATTCATGTATCTTAAAAGTTGGCTACTTAACTTTTTGAGGATAACCCAAACAAACTCATCTTATACCCTATGTCAGTGTGAAATTTGAAAAGTGTGATAAAAAAAATCGAAATTTTTTAAGATATTAAAAAATAATTGGTCACCCATCTAAATGATTCCAAATGTAATAGAGGTACGACTATGTTTCCTTCTAGAAACAGTTATTTGTGAATATTCTTCCTCAACTAAATTTTCCATCATTTTTTTGTTTTAGCTTCCTCTCTATTTTTCTTTTTTGGAAAACTACACAATCAGCTTTGAAATTTCACCCTTTTTTTTGCACGGACAATCTTGTAATTTTGAAAATTTATGATCTAGATCCTAAATTTTACATTTCTTTCACATTTATTCTCATCAATACTGAAAAACTCAACCAACAAATATGAACCTAATATAGAGTTTTTGACAGATCAAGATTAATCGTAATCCTTTATATCACATCTAATTACTTAAATAAGCATTATTTTATCTCTGATGGTCTTTTTTTTTTTGGGTTTATATTTGTCCCTTGAGTTTTTCTTTTATTTTTTATTTTTTCAGTGTGTATACAGGATGAATTTCAACTTTATCACTAATTTTATTCGCTTGCGTGGATCAAGGAGAAATTATGGAGTTTTTTTTTCCCTAATGTTTAGATTGCTATATTTTTTAAAAATTACGGACGTTTTTTTTTTAAAAAATTTTCGATGGGAATAAAAGCTATTTTTCTCTCTCAGTTTCTATTTTCCTTTCCTTTTTTTTGCCCCAGAAATATATATATATATCCTCGGCTTCCTCTTTACTTTTTCTTTTTGTTTCCTTTCTTGATGTCGCACAATATTATGTTTCTAGCGAGAGAATAGGTTATGAATGACACAACGAAAGTTCTCCAAATATATAGTTCATAGTGAAAAACGAAAAAAATGTAAATCGAGAGATTAAAAAAGCGAAAAAAAGAAAGAGTGAAAATATGAAGACTGATCTGAATCCTAAAAAGAAAAGAAATAAAAATGAAGAGATGTCTAACTAACCTGCATCCTGGGAAAATCAATGTATTCCTGTTGAAGCAAATCGTTCAACTCATACTCAGCCGCATTCAATTTTTGAGTGTCGGCTCGAGCTTCTTGATAGTCAACCAATCTCTGCAAGGCTATTCTGCCTCCATGCAGGGCTGCCATGGAAACTGACCTCTTACGTACTCTAGGGTTTGGTTTTCTCCTCCAGCTGCCGCGATTGAAGTAAGCGAATGCCAGGTAAGCGCCGCCGATGAGGATGAAAGGTATTGTCGTCGCTGCAGCCAGCGCTCCGTATTTTGGTTTCATGGTGAAACTATTTGTTGAGATGAACGTCATAATTTGGTTATCTTTTATTATTATTATTATTATTATTTTAACAAAGTTATAATTCTATCGATGATCAAGGTTTTCTTACAGGTAGATAAAATAATGTAGCATTAAAATGTGTTTTCCTAGGGGAGGGTTTTGTTCGTTTTGTTTTTTTTAAGTAAGTTTATCTTTTAATCCGTTTATGAAGCAGATGCGTATTGTTAGTATTATACTTACCCCGGGAACAAGGGAAGGAATTGAAAGTTTTGGGAATGAGGAGGGATACATGGTATATATTCTTCTTAAAAGGCCAACTTGTGATTTAATGGATTAGCCTGGGAGAGACGATAAAATAAATATTCTGATTTCAACCTTGTAAGGGGGGTATATAACTGCAAACAAATTTATATTCCAAATCCCTATTATTTTCCTTTTATATATATATATATTCTATATATATAGTAGTTTTACTTGCAGCTTGGTGAGAAGGTATAGGATATTACTCTTGAAGACTGATTTGATTTGTAAGGCGAAGGGAGTTTCCAAAAAGTCACACACATATATATCACCTACCGGATTGGCAACCTATATATATATATACACTTATTTGAATCTTAGCTTGTTCATGAAACTTATAGGCCTATATAGGCACTAGTGTTTGGTTGGACTGAATGAGATCAATGGTAATGTTAATATCTTGGGAATAAAAGTGAAAATGATTTTTTTTTTAATTGTTTGTTTATTTGGAACTTTAGAATTATCGATGAAATGATATCATATAATTATACTTTAACAAAGTACTTTTATACTTTGAATTAAAAGGAAATTACTCTTTCACATTTTTTAAAATACTTAATATAGTATAAATTTATTTTAAGTGATTGTATAAAGGTTGACCGAAATAAATTTTATACAACTAAAAAAGTCTAACCACAAATTAAAGTTTATTTCTAATTTAAATAGCGCAAAAGAGTTCCTAAAAAAAATAGTGCAAAAGAGCCTTTGGTTCTTTTTTTATTTTATTTTTAATGGATATGGATGGTAAAGACTCTTTTTCAACGTGTTATTTTAGGACCACCTTCATTACTCCAACTTATGAATTGACCAAAAAACCTTTTAACAACAACAAAGAGAGGAGAGAGAACGTATTTGATAGGAAGAAAAAACCTAAATCTAACTAGAAAAAAGTCTATAATCTACGATTTTTAGGCATTTAAGCTTCTATAGAACTCATTTCACTCTACTATTTTTTTTCTTCGGGATTCATCTCCATTTCACCTAGAAATTGTGAGCGTTCCTTATTTGAGAAAAAAAGAAATATATATATATATATATGAATAATACTATAGGTGTACCAAAATGGGTTGGCTCAAGTAGTAAGAGTACCCAATATTTGGGATCTCGGTCCTAGGTTTGATTCATAAAGAGGTAGGCGTGAAAACCTATTATCCCTAATGGGGTGTGTCACGACCCAAAATCTAAGGCCGTGATTTTTAGTAATTTTATGTAAAAACAGTAGTAAATAATGATTTTCTAAAATTTCAGAAAAATCGAATACTTATAATTTAAATTTTCAGTCCTCAAGGTAAGCAAATTTCAAAATTTAGGAACTTTTCAACAGTATTAATTTCCTAAGAAAATTCTTTATTGTTACATATCCTTCGAGAAAATATTTTACTTAAAATTTATATGAAATTCTAATTAATAATTTACAACATTTGAAAATTCATAAACTTTAGTAAAATGAGACAATTTAAAACCTTAGGACCATAGTTCAAATAATTTACATAAAATCATTTATATTTCTAAGTACTCAATTTAATAGCAAAATCTTCCTCATACATCCACATAGTAAATATGCTCTAATTGGCTAAATAAAATTGACATAGAAAAGAAAAAAAATGGTATAGAGTACGAACCAACCAATAAAGAGGATTGGAAATGTAAGCATACGCCAAGCATGCTTGTCAAGCCACCAAAATATTTACCACGAAATAAATTGACACCTGAAAGAGGGAGGAAGTAGGGGGGTGAGCATAAAATGCCCAGTAGGATACCCAATTACCTTTTTGGAAAAGCCTTTTTAATAATCCTCAAAATATCTGCATGATTAGTATTTCTGGAAAGCATTTTATTAAACATTGAGCATTAAAAATATGTATAGGAAACCTTTATAGAAAATCATGCTCAAACCAAAACCAGGATTCCAGATTAAAACAGATTTAAAAATCATAATAAAACAAGCATAGTGCACATCACATAAATCAATATATCACATGAGCTCTCATCCTCTCATCACAACCAGAGCAACTCATACTACATGTATCGAGTGCTCTTTGCCTGACATCTATCTCTGAAAACCGGAGGGACACCCATGTGTCTAATCCTACCGAACCGGAGGGGCACCGAATGCCTACACCTACCGAATGGAGATAGTCAGAAAACAAACCCCGCGCGGGTTTACGGGCTCTCACCGAGGGCGGGTGTACTAGTTTGCCTGCTACAACACTGCGATGCTTAAGATGACTCTCATGCGTGATCCTATGGAATGTGCAATATGTGGAGTCTCAAACAACTATGCAGTGGTTCAACATTCTAGACGTACTCTGGTTTTCAATTAAGAATCCATTTTGTACTTAAAATCCAAAAGTACAATCCCAATGATTTTATCAAATCCCAAGTATAAAACTTGTACAAAATCATAGATAAAATATCCAGAGCAGTCTACAATATTTTATAAATCCACAATTCACTAAAATATTTATTCAAACTATTTAATTCAATAAAATCACGAAATTTCACATTTCACAATAAATCCCAATTATTATGAAAAATAATTGAAAACAAGGTAATTGAATCCCCTACCTCAATTGAGCGTCCAAATAATGCTACGGGGCTATGGAGAGAATTTGACGTCGTTTGGGTGTCGTTTGGAATGTCGGGCGTCGTTTTCGAACCTTTGATCGATAGGTTCGAAAACTCGATTTTCAATCGGATCTTCAGATCGTGAAGCGGACTTCATCACTGGATTTAGAACACCCAAAAACGCTAGATTAGATATATAATTCGTCCAATTTGGGTGCGAGGCCCCACGGCACGCAAATCGAGACAATCTAGGCCGTTCGATTTAGCTTTTTGGGCCCGACACCAAACATAGGCAATATATATATCAAAATTCTTGTTTTCACGAGTAGATCACAAATATGAGGTTTGTTTTACGATCTAACGGTCGGATTGTAAAAATAAAATATAAATCTAAAATAGCTTAAAATTGACAAAAATGGCAAAATTCAATCCGGGCAATATTGAGTTGAGATATATATACCATGTCGAAGATCGTGAGGAGACGAGTCGAACGGGACTGGTTTCATGTCGAACGGACGCCGGAATCGGCGCCGGCGACGAAAACTCCAAAACGGCCAAAAACGGCATTTTTCCGGCGAGTGGGCGTCGGCAGCTGCTGGCGATGGCCGGCGGAGGTCCCTTGCTGCACGGTGAAGCGATGCCAGGCGGTCGGCGGGCCGGACGAAGGCTGGGTGAGGCCCGGTAGCCTTCGGTGGTCTTCGGCCAAGAGGAAAGAAGAAGAAGAAGAAGAAGAAGAAGAAGAAAGAAGAAAGAAGAAGAAGTCGTGGGGAGGAGAGAGAAAGGGAAAAAAAAATATATAATCTGACTTTTTTTTTTTTTTTTTTTTAAAGAATCTGGTCAAATGACCTTTGTACCCTTTAAAAAAAAAAGGTTATTACAGGGTGGGGTAGGGTGAGGATTAGGCAGTAGTAGATATTTTCTTTTAATTAGAAAAAGAAATTCACTAAATAGTGATAATTATAGTCACTGAAATAGTGACGATGTTTGAAATGATAACTAAAATAATTACCATTTTGAACGTCATTTTGACAGATCTAGAAAAATGTATTTTAACCATAAACTTCAATATTTGACCTATTAGAAATATTACCCAGTAACTGTGACCACTGTTGGGTATTTTTTTTTCCCATTCTTATGTAACAGATATTAATATTCAACGTAGGCTTTCTTTGGTCTTAATGTGCCAAACCGTTGACTTTTCCCCCAAATATTTGATTATTGTGAGGCCTTGGGATCTAAGGATATCTCATGCTCTTCACCATATAGGCTCTTTTACGAAAAAGGTTAGAAAATAAAATGTACAAGTATTACAGTGTAATTGTTTATAAAGAATTATAGTGAAAATAGAGGATGGAAGAAAATTTAGTGAACCTTCGTTAGGTCCATGATAAAGTTTTAAGAGACCTTGATAGAGTATGAGATCAACAAGTAATAAGGCGAGTTATGGAGTGGGATTTTGGCAGGATTGGTTGAGTTGGATTTGGAATGGGTTGTGGAAAAGAGTTTAGACCATATAAAGGGATATGAATAGAGTGATGGTTAAATTAGGGGTGGCAATTCGTGTTATCGTGTCATATTCATATCATGTCGAGACGTATATATAACGAGTAACTATCAAACTCAAATATGGCACATATATTATTTATGTCGTCATTTGTAAACTCATATATGACATGATAAATAATCAGGTTAACTCGTAACCGATATATTTAACACGTTATTAAAGTATAGGTCGTATCTAATCTAGGTCGTGTCCAACCTAATACGACTTCTTAACTTGTTTACTGTGCAACCAATAATTAAACTCAATTTAACTTGTTAATGCTAAACAAGTCGTATTTAGCTCATCCTGACATAACATATTAACCTATTAAGTTTAATATATTAACTTACTTCACATTTCTAATATAACCAATCAATCGTAATAATCACTCAAATAACTTCAATATACAATCCAAAACTTAAAACCATAACAAGTACTTTCAAGTTTCAGTATATAAAACATCATAGAGAAATCTAATTAATTCTCAACACACATAATATAATACAAAATCTTAAAAAATTTAACTGTCTTAAACATGTCAATTTTGGATTTAGGACATTAACTTGATTTTGACATGTTATTTAATCGTGTTTAATTAGATTTAACCTATTTTGACCTCTACATATTTAAGAAAAACCCAAATCCCTTAATTTCGTGCAAATTTTGAGTAGCGTTATCATTTCTTGACCTGAATTGCCACTCCTAGGTTAAATATAAGAAAAACATGCATTAAATTGAGATATGGAGTAGGGTTTTGGTGAAGATTTATTTAGTTGGATTGGAATGGGTTGTAAAGAAAAAGTATGGACCAAATTAGAAGGAATCATATGGGAGATATGAGCATTATCTTGTCTCTATAGTGTGTTTTTTTTAAAGGCTAATGACTTTCCTTTTAAAGTCAATTTCTCTTAATCAAACAAAGCAAGTCATCCTAGAATCTCTCATTTAGTCAAGATTCAGAACTTTTCCTTTGAAATGACAATAAAACCAGAAGGGTGGGACCCACAGGTCTTTGGCCCTGTTGGGGCGGGCTTGCTCTGCACTGGGGCATTGTGTTGGGGCAGGCATTGCTGGCACCGTGTTTGATCAGGGCAGGGCGGGGGCAGGGATTACCCGCCCTATTTATATTTAGTGCATTTTTTTTTCTGTAACGTAAACGTAAATAACAATTTTTCATTTACAAAAGAATATTACTAACATTGATGGTGTTATATTTTTCAGAATAAATATGCTTCCTAGTGTTTCTTTTTAGCTTGAAATCGCGGAAATTTCTTTCGGCATCATTCTCTTCTATTTAAAAATATCAATAACAAAAAATAGTTTTTGAATTAGTAACTATATATCTATTAATTTGAAAGGACTGAGTTTGGGTTACTATACTTAAGCACTTAAAGAAATAATTGTTGTTGTTACTGAGTACATGAGTGTTACTGACTACTGAGTACAAGGCTGCTTTTATAGGTCAAAAACAGAACTACTCTAAAGATTTGTAATTTAAAAAACAAAGCGTATGTAATCTTATCAAGCCTTAACTAAATTACATGCTTAATAAATAATAACTAAAATTGCTTGTCCCTTAACCGCATAAATATTAAGACATAAAATCAGCAAAAATTTAAATATCTGCTACTTATAACTATGACAGTTTTTTTATAGTAAATATCTCAACTGAAAGATATGTGTTTTAGGTATTACTAAATAATTAACTAATTGATTAATTAATAATTAATTAATTATATTGTAACACGTGTATGAAAATTTATTGTAACAACGAGTGCAAATGTTGCAACAAGAACAAGATATTTTTAATGTGGTTCGGACTTCTCTTACTCCACGGGGCCATATCCAGAGATTAAACAAATTAATAAAGTATAAAGATTACAAACACTAATTGACTAATGCAATAAAAGACTCCTTCTTTTTAATTGTCACAATGTATTGTAACGACTCCACCAATCTTGTTTAGCAAGCTCTCCTCGTCTTGCTGATTCTTCACACGTAAACTTCCTTCACTGGTCTGGATCTGTCTACTCCCGAAGACGAAATGTTCTTCCTCCCGAAGAACAAAGGCACTCAACAAAGAAACCTAGAAAATTCACTAGCTCTTTAAGTTTCACAATAGCAATAGAACAAACTCTATGTCTTATATAAAAGATCTCTTAAAGAGTATTTTCTCTCAAATAAAGTGTATACAAATCCCTTGGACATACTGAGCTTTTATAGGTGAATTTTTAGCCTCAATCTCGTGCTCCCTTGGTGTGAATAGGCTGAAAATAAGAAGGGAATAATTTACCAGGAAATCTGTTGTCATTCTTTATTTAGACAATCAGAAAATTGTTGCAACAGCTTTTATAAATTATCCCTAAAAAGTGTCCAGATACATTGAGAGAAGTTCTCTACGATTTTGGCTCTTCTTAATCAGCTGAAGTTCCTCTTTTATAACTGTAAAAACTTTCCTTAAAGACAAGGATTGATTTCATAATTAATTAGAGTCAATCAATTCAATCAGTAGAACTTTCCTTAAATATTATAATCTGTTGCAGCAGATTTCGCTAGAAAATCCCAACAGCTCATTAAATTGATTACATTAATTTAATGAGAACATTATTTGTACCATAATAGACGAAATGTCACTATAATTGTACTTATACACCTGTTAATAATCATTATTCAAGATTTGAGATAATAATTAGCAATAATCAAGTTAAAAATGGAAACTTAATTAAAAGAAAGATGAGATAAAATACTCAATTAATTTGGTCTAGCTGGTCACGAAAATCTATCAGTAATAATCCCTATTATCCTTCTAGAAATGTTTAATAAGGAAAATTAGACCAAAGAATGCAAGAACAAAAAGTTTTCAAAATTAGATTTTCAGCCTGCACAAATCTATTGTGAGTGATTCTATAAACCTGTTGCAACACGTGTTTTATAATATCAGCAGATCTGTTGTAACAATTTGTTATTTTCTCACAACAACTTGAGTTTATAGTTTTTTCCAATGGATTGCCAATACCTTAGATCTAATATCAACAAATTAATCATATGATCACTCTTTGAAATAGAAATAATATAAAAAAAAAAAGAAAAAGAAAAATTATAGCAAAAAGAATGATATATGCATAGCGTATAAGAATTTGATATCATATATTTTGAATTTTGATATGTAGAATATGTGAATAGAGGTGTTCACAAATAGTTATATTTTTAATTAAAAAAAGAAAATAAATAAGCAAGTCGGTGCTGAGGGATGTAGAGTATCGCTCAATTTACATCCTTATTTTTCTTCCAATCCTTCCCAAAAGTTAGGAATTGTATATTCATTAAATGGTGAATAAAACGTGATAATGCACTATAAGTTGGGAAATTTGATGATAAATTGGATAATATAGGGACTTTCTTTCTTCTTTAGCCAGTGGAAAGCTGAGAAGTGTGGCAACTTCTGACTTAAGGCTACATGGTGAATTAAATATTAGAAAAAAAATATATAAATACCCGTTTTTTAAGCATGTGTTGTAACTACCCATTTTATTTTCTTTTTATTTCATAAATACCTATTTTTAAATCTATAACAGAGAAATATATAGCTCAAATACATGAAATGTATCTCATGAATAAAAAATATATAATATTAAAAATCGCTAAAGCATTTCAAAATGTATACTTTTAGGTATAAATTTATACAGTTGATATAAACCATACGTAAATATTTACAATGTAAATGCATATCATACATATTTTACACATGAAATGTACACCTAAAAAAGGATATTTTTGGAATAAAATAAAAAAATAGGTATTTATAAAATATAAAGCACAAAATGAATACTTGGTGGAAATTGCTCTAGATATTGAGAAAAGAACAAGTGTGGGACTAATTTGGGCCAATATGACTTTTTTATGTATTTTTTTTTTCCCTAAAAATGGCATTTTTAGGAGTGTCAATGATTTTTTGATCATAGGTCAAAAACTTTTTGACTACGAAGAAAACTACCATTTAGGATTTTTTTATAGTCAAGAAATTTTTGACCATAAGTCAAGACGTCCTTGACACTCTTATAAATGTCATTTTTGAAAAAATGCATAAAAAAATCAATTCTCCCCAAGTTAGTCATATCCATGTCCATTTCTCCTAGATATTGACTCCTTTTTTTGGACTTTTCTCTTAATCAGGTCCACTTTTGGACTGATTTGGGCTCTTAGAATCCTTTAATCCTTTCTAATAATTTAATTTCGAAAATTATATGCTCACTAAGAGAGCCATACTTTTTAATTTTAATAGAATTTCACTAAATTTTGTACTTTCCATTCCACAATCTACTAATGAATCTCATTATGTGTAGCTTAGATCCACTATGTAGGCACAGATATTGCATGTATATAAGATAGATATATATATATATACACTAATATTTGTTTATAAATAGAATTATATAGCGCTTCTTATAAAATTCCAGACCCAGAGTACCAAAAATTGAAAAATTCCGGATGGGCTGATTTTTCAATAGTACTTGAGGTACTTGAAAAATATTACCTTAGGTAACCAATCCAGTTACTTGAAGTTTCTGATCAAGTTACCTCAGGTAACTCGACTAGCTACCTTAAGTATCTCATCAATTGAGAAAAAGTGCTATTTTTCTAAATACTTTTAAAAGTGATATTTTTATAATTAAATCCAGGATTTTTAAGAATAACCTCAAATTTTGAGATTTTTTTATTTTTTTTTTGGAAAAAGTACCATAAAAAATCAAATTTCCTCAATTATATATTATTCGTGTATTTGCAAGTATTGCATCGCAATGCACATTGTTATTTATTTTTGAGAAATTTAGGTGGATGACCAAAATTTTAAATTTGATTAAATAGATGTCCACTTTTAAAATTTTATAGCTAAATGTCCAGGTATATATATTTTTACACTTGGTAGATACACGTATCTACTAATTTTAGTTATTGTACTGAAATGCACTGGGTATATAATTTTTTATACTTGGTATATAAAATTTTATACTTGGTATATATGCATATATACCGGACATTTTACTATAACATTTGACAAAGGGATATTTACTGAAATTAAGCCCAAAATTTGATCATATTTCTATAAGTCCCTTTATTTTTTCCATTAGCATGGCACATTGTATGAGGATTGGTGCATCATGAGTGTTTTTGCATGTAAGATTACTTTGTGCGCATGTATTGCATATTTGCATGTGGCATTTTGCATGTAAGATTACTTTGTGCATGTATTGCGTATTTGCATATGGCATGAGTTCATAAGTGTGTATACTTGTACACAATATTACATGGAATGGATTCGTCAACAACATGAATATCAAACTAGCATGATCGCATGGTGTAAGTGCATTGGCTTACCCTTTTACCCTCATAGGACACTGGGGTTATAGAAATTTACGCCTAGTACATGTTTTTCAAACTTATTTTCAGAAATACTTGTTTTTAATTTTTTTTTAAATACCCATTTTTATGATCCATATTTCATATGCAAAATATGAGTGGTCTACATTTATAATATAAATTTTATCCATGAGGTACATATTTCATGTGTAAAATATGAAGGGTATATATTTGCAATATAAATTTTTATTACAGTTTACATTTTTCATTATAAATATGACTTAGGGTATATATTTTAAAATGTGTCTCAATTTTTGTTGTAATTTTTATTCATAAAATGTAGATCATGGTATACATTTAATATATAAAATATACACCGTGGTATATATTTCATGCGTAAAACATTGGTGGTCTATATTTCTCCAAAAATAGTATAAAAACGGGTACTTATAAAATAAAAATAAAAAACGGGTATTTATAAAAATATAATTTTGAAACCGGGTATTAATGAACTTTTTCCCTTAGTTTATTGCTCATTATTTTTTCCCTTGTTCTAGTTTCATCTTTTTTTAGAAAAATACCATTTTTAAAAATATTTTTAGAACAATATCATTTTTTAAAATAGTGACTAGTAACTGGTAAATAGTTTTCAAGCATTAGTAACTAGTAATCAAACGTATTTATAACTGATAACTAGTAATCGGTAACCAGTTTTTTAAACACTACTAACTAGTACCTATTTTAAAAATGACAGTTTTCTAAAAACCTTTTTTGAAAGTGGTGTTTTCTAAAAGAAGCTGTACGAAGCTTAAAAAAATAATTGATCCACCATATTTTTATAGTTTCTTTTTTTTTTTTTTTTATAAGTAAAAGTGTTAGAAACCCATTTTTCTGGTATTTTTGGCCCATTTTGCATGGGAAGTGTTTGGGCCAATGGCTTTAGGTCTAATTCACTTTTCGTAATCAATATTAGTCCTTGGCACTAGGGTTATTTAGTGTGGTGAGATAAATTTTTAGCTGACTGGCTATTTGATCATTTTTTGGCTCAAAATTGGTATATGACCAAGCTCAAAAATTTATTACTAAATGTCTAACTCACTCAATGACTAAAATGAAAATACAACATATTCCACAATTAAAGCTTTAAAAACAATGGACATTTAACTATAACTTTTAAAGCATAGACATCCACTTAAACTAATTTAAAAAATTAGTCAGCTACCTAATTTTCTCATAAATATTTACGCGGTCAATACATTTTTACTTTTGTAATATTTTGTTTTCTTATTAAGTGAGGCAAGTGGAAACCAAAAATCTCTTTTCCTCAATATTTTCTTCTTATTATTTTTTTATTCTTAGTTTCCCAAAAATGTGTAAGTAGCCTTGAAATTGCCTTAGTTATTTTTGCTTTCTTTTATTGTTAATACCATTATTATTATATGACCCTATTCAATCCCTGGAATATGTTAATTTTTAGCAATTTTCACTGACATAATAAAAGGAGAAAGTAGGTGAAATACACCATTTTTATTGTGATTTTTAGAAAATACACCTATCTGAAAGTAATTGAGGAAATACACACTATTTAAAGAATAGAGATGTAAAAAAAACTTATATACCCTAAATCCTAAAGACTAGAGATAGTTTCGAGCAATGTCGAGTGCTAGACAAGAGTTTCGAGTTTTAGACCGCTAGCAAGATAAGAGCTAAGTGCACTTCTATCTTCACAATAAACTATTTTTTTTTTTTTTTGAGGGAACAATAAACTAAAATTTAAAAGGGAGAATTCACCGGAAAAAAAACTATCAAGGGGTATATTTCCTAAAAATGACTTTGAAAAATGAGTGTTTTGCCAAGAGCCCCTTGGAGGAGTTCTTATTCTATTTTTGTTCAACAATACATGAAGATAGATAGCTCTCTCCTTTATAAGAGCATAATCAGTCTACACAAAGAAAGAGTCCTTTGAAAGCTTCCACGAAAAAACCTAGGTCTAAAGGGAATAGGGTAAACACTCACTCGAATATCTGTACCAGCTTGAGTGGTTGTTATTTGAAAAGGCTCTTTATTACTTAATGGCAACATATAGAAGAAGAATACTACAAAAACTCCTCAAACTGAGATCCATTTCACGCCTTCTACTAACATTGTGAGTGTTGGTCCTATAATTTGTAAAACAAAGCACACATCGATCGGTTCCCCTTAAGAAATCTTTTACGGTATTAATAAGAGATTATTATATAGTGATTTCAGGTTGGGAAAATTTATTTGGCGTAATTGTAATATACTTAATATAGAAAACACTTCGTATATTTTTTATGCTTTTATTTTGTTCAAAACTTTGGTCTTGCACACTGAATGAATATCCTGTGGTAAGAAATTATGGTGGAGAGAAACGGAATACTTAAATTGAGAAAAGATTTTTGAAAGGAAATTGAGAAAAGATTTGAATTCATAATAGATACTGTTATTGATATATGAATATTGAGTACGGAATTCTTGGAGAGATTTTGGGATGTGTAGAAAGTATAACTAAATTTGATTTGTAGGTTTACTGTTAATAATTTAAATTTAACTGTGCTACTCTTTTTTTCACAAGACCTAGGTTCATAAATTACAATATCATTTCTAAAGAGTTAATTTCATATTCCTCGCCTTTTTTATGTCCTGTTGGAGCTTCTTCACAATCCTTTCGAACTCTTGGAAATTTGTACTTATCTTGTATATCCCGGTTTCTTCCATGCTTTCTCTGTAGACAGGTTGGAAACCAAAATGTGTTCTTAAATCAATGAACTTCTCCCAATACGCTTCTGCTTCTTTTTTCTTGCTGGGCTCCAGGGCGATGTGGATAATAGCCTGTCACACAGATATATATATATATATATTAAAATAAATAGGATGTAGTGTTGTTCGGGACCTGTGCCCGTACGTTTCACATAAAACAGAATTTTATACGTAATTGTGTAAAAAATGTTCATGCTATATTACATATATATGTACATGTGACGTGTGTTGGCTGAATTATGTAATGAGACCAGTCTCAAAGAGGAGTATATTAAAATGAAAGAAATGCATATATGAATATATATATATATACACATTTTATCTAGGATAAGGATATAGTCCCTTTGAGGGGACCGGTTCCATCCACATTTTAACCAACGTAAGTCACGTTTGTCCAATACTGTGTTAGTTAAAACGTGACCTATATTAGCCAAATTATAGAGAGGACCGGTCCTCTCAAGGAAACTATATCCATTGCCATTTATCTGTAGGAGTATGATATAGTCCGTTAGGGAGACCGATCCTGCTACACGATTTAGGCAACACATAATACATTTGTCTACTGTTATATTGGGTAAATACGTTCGGTATTGGCTAAATTGTATAACAGGATCGGTCCCATAAGAGGACTACTTCCAAAGCCTTATCCACATGTAGATATATAATATATATGTAATTATGTAGATAATGGCCACGGATGTAGTCCCCTTAAGAGAATCGGTCCGTTCATGATTTAGCCAACACAGATCATATTTTAACCAATACAGTATTGGATAAACATGACCTGTATTAGTTAAAATGTGAACGGGACCGGTCCCCTCAAGGAGACTACATCCGTGCTCATAGATAATATATATATATATATAGTTTTTCAAAAATATATACCTGGCCACGAATGTAGTCTCCTTGACGGGACTGGTCCCGTCCATGTCTTGGCCGACACAGGTCACATTTTAAATAACACCATATTAGTCAAATGTGACCTGTGTTGGCTAAAATATATATGAACGAGATCAGCCTCTTGAGGGAACTACATCCATGCCCTACTACATACCTATATATATATACCTAGTGTCATAGATAATAATTGCCTATCACAGATATATATGTTCATATATATAATTTGTTAAAAAAAATGCGTAAAAATATCATGTATATAAATTTAAATAATTAGGAAGTTGGAATGTTTAACAAAGCGTTATCAAAAATCGGATATATAGATCGTACGTTATATAGCGGACGACGTGCATCAGAAACGTTTTCATTACTCAAGCATTTGCAGCGTAGAGCCTTCTTAAAGTCGCCCTGGAAGTACATCAAAACAAAACGTACATGCATGATGAGAAAACTACATAATTATAAAAAGACACACACATATATATATATATTCATAATCTTTGTTTTGTGTTTTAAGTCCTTGTGTTCATATATGTGTTATTCATGTATAATAACTAAAAAACTTGAACCAAAAAGAACATTTTTAAATAAATTGATGCAATTCACCAAATCTTATTAGAAAGAGAGTACATAGACCGTGTTTTTTCTTTCAAAACTCAACAATTAGAGATTGTTTGGTAACATTTTCATTTTGTTTCTCCTTGTTTTTGTCTTCGAAAGTCAAAAGAATGGTAGAGAATTTTTTAAAAGAATGTGCGTGGAAGCTATGATATCTTAATTTCGACAAAAAATTTAAGTACCACCAAGGAAGAGCACACCTTCTTTATTTTTTTTTTTGAAACAACTTCAAAATGACCTTTTTAGAAGAGTTTTTAAAATAATAATGCTATGTGTCCGATTATTTTATTAAAATTTTAATACTAACACATATAGCATTTAAGTTGTCATCATTCAATAGGTGAATGATATTAAATTTATTTATAGTAAGTTGTAATACACTACTATCCAAGTCTATTTCCTAAAGAGTACTTGGCACAAGAAAAAAAAACTTGTTTGGTGGCCTTCCATACCACATTTCCAGATCAACCTATTTCAAGATACTTAAAATGAAAACATTCACTAATGTTGGGTCTTGTAGCAAACTGGTTGCATTGGGCTGATTTTAAGTAAATATGAGTTTTTCAAATGCTACAGCAAAATGACCAATATATCAGTATTTATAATAAATATAAAATATGATATACTAATTATAAAAATAAATATATTTAATACATAAACGTCGGTATTTAAGTAGATATACCAAGAGTAAAAATACATATACTCAGCCATTTAGCTATAAAAAAAGAAAAACAGACATTTATTAAATTGATGTATAAAAAGAGGACACACACTAATTTCATTATTTATTTCTTTTCCTTTTTTGAGTGAGATGAACGTCAAACACTTTTGTGCGCATAGTTATTGATAATTTTTTTCGTTCTTAATTTTTAGGTTCCGTTTCTTCAGTAGGAGTTCTAAGGGGAGGTACTTGTTATTTAGCGGTTGATTTAAACTTTTCTAAAAATAAGTTTTACACCCAATAATTAGGGCTTGTCCAGTAGCGTTTTCATTATTTTTTTCCAAAAAAAAAAAAAAAAAGACGGTATTACCAAGAAATAGCACAATATTAAGAAATCAAGAATTGATAATACCGAATTAACACCTTGTAAATGAGCATTTCCACAAGTAACATCTCAATCTCATATGCCTCGTACGTTTTCCCATTATTCTGAGCCTTCTGGAATTCCTCCTCCAATAGCTTTATTGCTTTGTCTTCTTTTCCACTCATTTCCAACTTTGCAATAACCCTCTTTTCATTTAAACACACAATGCTATTAATTAAATTCTGGTCATCCATATCTCATTAAACAACTAATTTAGTCAGGGACATTAATTAATACAAAATCAAAATGATATTATTAAACAATGGACATACTTTATACCAAACATCATACGTGTAACAATAAAGTTTATTTTCTTGCTAACCGTTAGTTCACGAAAATTTGGTTTTTGCTGACCAATAAGTGCAAGCCTAAACTCACAGTCAGCTGAATCCAACCTATGTGTATCAGCTCGAGATTCATGGAATTCCACCAATCTTTGTAAGGCCATTTCATCGCCGTGAAGGAGTGCGAGCGATGTCGACCTCTTAAGAACTGGAGGCTTCTTTCTCCAAGATGTGTATGCAGCGAAAGCTCCAGCGCCAAGTAGGACGAGCGGAGCAGCTTTAGCCACCATCACAACCACATGTTTGATTTTTCCTGAGAAATTTGAACTAGTATTGGTCGCCATTGATTTGATCAGCAATATAGCTTTAAAAGAGAGAGAAAGAGATAAAGGTTTATTAGTGTAATATGATATCTGTAAGTAATTTGTTAATTGTCGAGCTGGATAGGGTTTTGTTCATGATTAATAATCTTCCTATTTCTTACTCTTTTATATCTTATTGTTTTCTTCTTTAGAAAAATAACATATATATAAGAATATATGTTCAATATGTGTCGGAGGAAATGAGGAGGAAGGAAGGTACGTAGCTCACAGTTGTGACTTAGCTAAAAAGGGGAGGCCTGGATTTTGGAGCAGGCTGTAGTTGATACTTGGGAAACATAATTAAGTTATTCTTATATTCTCAGTCTTGTATGAAGAGCAAAGAAAATACTAACAGCAATTTTTCCCACGAATCATTCTATACTTAATGCATTGAAAAGGACCTTGTACCTCAAGATACGGATGGTTTCTCTGAAAAGAAGCAAGGATTAATATATCTGTGTTTTTCTTCTTTCTTTCTACGTTTAATCCTCAAGAAATTCTTGTATTCTTAGTGAAAATGATTAGAAGTATGAACCAACACTACAACAAAACAGGAATAGAGCGGCGACAAATATCGCCGCATTAAATCAAAATGTCGCCGCTTAAAGCGGCGACAATGTCCCCGCTTTAGAGTCGCCGCTAAAAGTTCGCGGGTATAGGTATCTAAAGCGGCGACAAGTGTTGTCCCCATATTAGAATATTTAAAGCGGCGACAGTTGTCCCCGCTAAAAAGTCGACAAAAATACTATCTGACAGACCAATAGCGGCGACAATTTTGAAATTATCGCCGCTATAATATTTTTTAAAGCGGCGACAAATGTCGCCGCTTTAGGTCGAATTTTATTTAATTAAATAATTAATTAATTTAGTAACATAAGCTTTAAAGCAGATTTTGTTTTTTTTTTTAAATTAAATATTTTAATTATGTAATTAAAATAATAATTTTTATAAATTTATTTTTTAATTAATAGCAAATAATTAAAATTTAAATAAATAAGAAATATATTAAGGTAAACAAAATATATTAATAATTAGTAAAAAATGGTAGAAAGTAAAATTTTAAATGACATTGAAATTAAAAAAGTTGTCAAACACTAAAAATATATAATGTTGTCTGAAAGTAGAAAAAAGTCTACAAGCCTAAGTCGTCATCCTCGGTTTCTTCACTGTCATTTTCTTGATGAGTCGGTGGAGGATGGGCGAAACGAGGTGGCAGTGGCGGAGGCGGGGGCATCGTGCCAAATGATGTCGAAGTGGACCCCAGATGGATAGGAGCAGAGGTAGACATATTGACATCTGGTACAAGCGATGACAAAATCCTCTGCATATGAGCTATCTGAGCAGCCTGAGCCTCTATTGATCGCTGTTGTTGAGCGATCATCTCCTGAGTGGCTACCTCTCGTTGCTGAGCAGTCGTCATGTATTGTTGGCTCTCGTGTATGTATCGTTGGACATCCTCAGGTACTGGCGGTGGAAAGTCTGGTGGGGCAGATCTAGTACTGGAAGCGGACTTACTCAACTTACGTCCGATACCTCTCCTAAATCCGCGACGTGTACCGAGAACCTCATCCGCTATATGAGCATCAGTGACCGAAGCAGATGAACTCGAACCAGATTGGGAAGATGCTTGAGGCTGAGTGTTATGAATCTCAAGCATTTTATTCTGCAAAAAAGTTTAAAATTAGTATATAGAAAAAAAATTAGAGATTTAGTTTAAAAAAATTAATTAATGACATACATAATTGGTCTCAAACTGTGGACTCGGCCATCCAGTCCGCTCAGTGAAGTAGCGATCCCTGAAACTCTCAGCAACTGGTTGAAGCTCGCCAGTACTAGGATTGCGCTATAAAAAAAATTAAAGGGACATAATTTATTACTAAGATTTAATAGTTTAAAAATAAAAAGTATTATAAGAAAAATCACAAATTTATTACCTTCTTATATCGTTTGTGAGCAATGGAAGCGGCTCCCTGTTTGCTCACTGCTAGCTGACGTGCCCTATTTGCAGCATTTCTTTCAGACATCGCCTTTAGAAAAAAAAATAATAATTATAATATAATATTGCATTACTTAATACTAAATGAATAATTCATAAGTACACACTAACCCTAAACTCTGGAGAGTCAAAAAGGTCGCAACAACGCCCCCATGTCACGGCATCCATCTGGTTAGGCACTTTGGAACGTGCCGTCGCCAAGTCAAGAGCATTTTTGTCACCCCCAACGAGCCTAAAATGCTCATTAAGCTCGGTCTTCCAGTTGCTATATATATCTGCCGCAGTCCTAAGGATGCCATCTCTGACATTGGCCAAATCGTCGCTGCCGTCGTCAAGATCTTTGTACTCAAAAAATTCCTACAATTACAAAAATTATCATTATATTATAATTGTATACATAATTCATAACATTTAATAAATGCCATATATTTTTTTACCTCGACAACAGGAATGATCTTCCCCTTCTGCTCAGCAGGAACCGACTTCCAATTTTTATACCAAGGATCCACATTCTGTCGGACAAGCACGCCAATCAAACGGGGGAAGTATTTTTGATAGTCGTCGACTGGACGCCAAGTGCCTCCTGCCTTATCGAATTTGATCGGAAGAGGGTTCCTCCCCTTTTCCTCAAATAGCTGACGTAGGTTCAACGACCTACTCTTGGACCTGATATTCCTCCTAATAGGATCTGCAAAATAAATAAGCATATTATCAAGCAGGACAGTGTCCACATATGCAAAGTAATGAAAAAGAAAAATTTAATATGTAATGAATAATATGAATAATACCTGACTCACATCGCTGAGGGACTCTGGTAGGACGCCGTGGAGGGTCAGCACCACCGTGATAACTAGGCTCAACAGCGGCCATGACTATATATGTGCAAGGCTTAATAGTGATAAGTATATTATAATTAAAAAATGTATAGTAATATTAAAATTAAATTCTAAGATTTCAATCATTAATAGCATAAAAGTTCATTTACATGAGTAAGAAAAAAAATAAACAACAATCCTAATCACTATCAAACTCGTTACTAGATGGGATTTCATCTACATCGTCATCACTGTCATTATCATCTTCCTCAAACCCAGCTTCTTCATAATCTAATATTGTATCATCCTCAAGTTCAATATCATTTACGAAATCACCATCCTCTTGTTCAATATCATAATTAGAATTGGGATTATTTTCTTCAGCATGAGGCATGAGGTTTTCTCGAGGAATAGAAATGGGCTCTAGATGTCCAAGGTCAACTGTTAAAATAAAATTAGAGGAGTTCAAATCCTGCAGCACATTCAACTCAGTATCGGTATCCTCATTATCCGGAATATCCCAGCCACTACGTTGAGTCAAGTCTCCAACTATTTTCCAGTTAGGGCCGTGCAACAAATCATCTATATAGAAAATTTGCTTTGCTTGAAAAGCAAGAATGTAAGGTTCATCTTTGTACCACTCGGAATTGATTGCAATACTAGTTATATTTTTCTCTGTTCGTATCTTCTTCTTCCGAG
>JXTC01000608.1:35084-68982 GCA_002914845.1 Trema orientale | reverse complement strand
TTAATACTAAAAAAACTAAAATCACATATTACAAATTTACCTAATATTACAACATTTATTTTTAATTATTTAAATAAAAAATAAAACCATAAATTAACCAAAAACTAACCTATCAAGTTTTCAGCCGGCAGCGGCAATGAGGGTGGGGAAGGCGGCGGCGGCGGCTGCTCGGAGGAGGCGGCAGCGGCGGCGGCACCAAAACACAAAAAAAAAAAATTCATTAAAAATTGAAAAGAAAAAAGAAAAAAGATTGGAAACAAATTAAATAGCCAACAAAATACTTACCAATGAAAGAGGAACTGATTTCTTGGATGATAGAGATGAGAGACAAAGAGAGACACGGAGGAGAGAGGGAGAGAGAGGAGAGAGAGAGAGAAATCTGAAAATGGCGAGGAAGAGGATCGGTTTCTGGGTATAGAAACCGATCATCTAAAGCGGCGACAATAGTCGACGCTTTACATTATTTGTCGCCGCTTTAAATGAAACGCACTGTTCCATTTAAACCTCAAAAAATTTATGGCGGTCAGTTTGACTGCCTAAATTTTGGTGAAATATCTAAAGCGGCATTGTCGCCGCTTTAAACAAAAAAATAAAGCGGGGACAAATGTCCCCGCTTTAAATCCAATTTCTCAACTATTTTAATTTATTTATAATATGTTGATCTAAAGCGGCGACAATATGTCGCTGCTTTAAAGTAGATATTTTTTTCGCTTTCCCCTAAGTGGCGCCAGTTGGCGCACTACTTCTAAAGCGGCGACAAATGTCACCGCTTTAGACTTTTTAGAGGCAAATTTTGGCGCCATCAGCTAAAGCGGCGACATTTAGTCCAAATAGCCTAAAACGGCGAAAAATTATATTGTCGCCGTTATAGATTAAATCTATAGCGGCGACAAATTGTCGCCGCTTTAGATTCGTCGTTCTATTACACCTTTGTTGTAGTGACACTAGTGTTTCTATCCGAAGACTCACTCCACTAATTGGAGACTTCATTAATCAAATAGACGACACCACATTCTATGGTATAGTAAAGTATTCTATCTTCAATATGCAGAATGCGAACAATTTAGTTTAGACATAATGAAATAAAGAATATAATGTCTCTCACATATGAACTCATCATACGAATAATTCTTTATTACTCATCATATGTCTCAAAATCTTTAGATGTTTGTATAAGATAAATATAGACATCACATGTATATCAATGGGACATAAATGAAATAGAAATTCATAACATGGAATTTATCAATAACAAATAGATAACAAATAATCCGATAAATATTGTTTATAATGTCAAAATAATAAACTGCTTTATAGGACATTATTCCAACACCATTGACTTTTTTGCTTTTGGATGCTCAATTGCAGGGGAAATAGTCTATCTTCTCAAGGATGCATCATTGCCAATAACACTAAAAGCCTGACAATACAAAACAGTGGCTCCGGTGAAACAATTCAATTACGATGAATTATCTAGTTTGGTAACCGCTAATTTGAGAAGTTCAGAGGAAGAACTGTACCTTTGGAACATAACCACTGAGCTGTAGAGTCTTATTACCATGTATTGAAGTAGGAAAATAATTAAAATGTTTCTTCTCTCCAAAACATAATGGCTTGTATACATTACAATGTAACTAGAGATGTAAAGTGGGTAGGAGCGGGCCGGGTCGGCCCACATTTGATAAGCCTATATAGGCTTTGTACTAGGCCTAGATTCGGTCCGCCTAAAATATGGACCGGTCTAGCTTAGCCCATATTCTTATTATGAGGCCTGGTACAGCCCACAAACCTAGCTCACATTTTATGCGGGCTTAAATGGGCCATGTTTATGCAGGCCGAATATGGGCCACAATGTAGGCCTAATTTCATTGTTGTTTTATGTTTTAAAATATCAAATATGAGCCTAAAACCTATTCATATTTTTTTAAAATTTGAATAAATTGAAAATAAACAAAAATAAGTAAATAAATAACATTAAAAGCATATAAATAAAAATATTTAATTAATATTTTTTAAAGTTTTAATTAAGAAATATATTTTTAAAATTATACATAGAATAACTAAATGTGGGTTTAATATGGGTTGGGTCAGGCCTGTGGGCCTATGACTGAGACCCAGCCCAGTCTCTACTATATGTAGCGGGCTGGTACAAGTTTATATAATGTGGCTTGGGCCGGGCCAATATCATGCTTTTTCTTCGAAATATGGGCCGCCCCACAAAGCTTGATCCACGTTGACATCTCTAAGTGTAACTTGGTGAAGAAATCATATTTTAAATTGAGATTTGCCTACCTACTATCATAATAAATGTAAGAGACTTTGTCTACTTTTTTTTTTCTCCCCTGTCCCTTCTCTTCTGATTTTTCGAATTGGTTGTGTTAGGATCCATGAATCTTAGCTAATTTATTTTATCTTTTATTTTCTTTTAAAAAAAGTTGTTCTTAGTAGAAACTAATTGCATGAGACACATATTTGGAAACTTTTGTGCATCTTTAGAAAATCGTCATCAATGTATTTTTTTTTAAATCCAGTCTAATGTTTAATATTCCTATCCAGTCTAATGTTTTTTTTTTAGCCCTTTATACATAATCAACAAACAACAGCATATGACATGAATTATTAAATTTTAAACACAGGTCTATGGCAAGAGTAAAACGGTTGGTGGACAATAATTTGAACAAAAAAAGAAAGAATCATAAAAGGAAGTTCTTTAGAGAACAAGTCAAAAATTGTAATTATCTGTTATACGGGAAGTATAGCAATGATCACTTTTGAATAAGAATTATAGGAATTATCTCCACTTTTATATCACTTGCAGTCGAAAGTTGAGCTCATATTTTTATTCTCAACATCATATTTTAGAACAACAGGGCATAAGGCAGCACGTACCATATAACTAGTATATAACCCATATATATATATATAGCAAGAGAGAGAAGATGGTTAAGATTTGTAGGAAAGTGTCCAATGGAAAGACAGATTGCACAAACACAAAAGAGGAAAACGATAACTGGCCCAATGCTAACCCAAATTCTCACACTCACTCTCTCAAAACCTAATATTCTCATTACACCTGTACACCCGGATTTGGGATTTCATACTTAGGGCTTCCTTCCCTAATCTATATTTTATATATATATATATATATATATATATATATATATATATGTATGTGTCTTAATCCCTGATTGAATTTCCCAGCTTCAATTCACAGCTTTAATGGCGAAGAAGAGAGTTTCAAAGACGAAGAAGACATTGAAGCAAATTGATAACATACCCAAATGTTCTCATCAGCGAAGGAGCTCTCCGCCCAAACGCCGCACTGATTTCTCTTCCTTCTTCTGCTGCAATTCCTTTTCTCTATCCAATTCAGGTTCTTGAAAACTTTCCCTTTGGACCAAATTTTGGTGATTTATCTATGTTTTTTGCTTTGATGATTGTTGCATTATGGATTTTAGGTGTTGAAATTATTGTGATTTGATGACTATATGATTAATTTGAATTTTGTTGAACTTGTTATGAACTTGCTTCAATGGTTGCATCCCTAAATTGTTGTCTTTTAATTGAAGTACGTGGCCTCCTGGTGGAAGCTTTAGATCTTTTTTCAATTATTGTAATGGTAGACTTGCATAGATTTGTTATGTAGCTTCGTGAATTTTACCCTGTAAAATTCGATTTTGGTCTAATTGGTTCTAGTTCATGAGAGTTGACATTGGTGTTATTTGGAAAGATCCCCATTCTCATGGAGAATTTGATTAAAAATAGTAAGAATTGTTGTCATTGGGTGAAGTATTGGAGGGTTTTGAAATTTTGATCCATGTGATTCAGCTTCATAGTCAGAGGAATGTTTTTTTTTTGTTGATTGTTGCCGTTAATTACATGAATGGAACAAACAGTAATTGCATATTCCTTTGCCTGATAACCGAGATCAAGTTGAATCAGTTGTGTGTTTTTGTGTATGAAGCTGCATGCCACAATACAAGTTCTATATTGCTTTTACATGGTGTTTTACTTTGAAGTCCATGTAGGAAGGTTGACAGTCTGAGATTCTAAAGCTAGAGGAAAAGAAGAGCTTTTATCAGGAAATAGTGTTGTTTTAGGCAATTAACTTTTTATCCTCGAATATTTATCTTTAGGTTCCTTGTTGGGGTCATCCTGTGCTAAAGTCCTTCAATCCGACGACACCTCAACTGGTTTGCATGAAAGGAATGGAGAAGGAAACGAGGTTCTGCATAGTTCTTTGGTTCGATGCAGCAAATCTGAGGATGAAGGATCAGGATTCTCCTCTAACTCCACAGACGCTTCAGTTCTAGAAGTTGAATTAGTTGACCAAAATGCTCTCATGGAATCTCGTGATCATAGGTTCTAGTCGTAATGCAATGATCTGAGAAGATGTGTCAGTTTGAGTCCTCTATATTTCAAGTAATGCTTTTTTCTTACTTTATGTAGGGAAGTTGGAAAAGACTCTAGTGATGTTTTAGGGACATTGGATTACACCTCAAAGAAATCCCATGTTGCAGAAACAAAGGCTCTCCTTGTATCTCCAACAAGTGTTGCATGCATGAAAGCACACAAAATGCGGTGGTCTGCTGAGGTATATTATATTCTCACACCCTAGCTTGTTTAAGCAGTATTTCAAACTTGTTTTATGTTGCACTGATAATTGTTCGTCTTTCTCAAGAATAAAAGTTTCCATGATTTCAGTTTTAGAAACTCTATATGAAATTGGATATGGGAGTTAAAAGAAAATTGAGGTTTGATTGTGTGACTTCTATCAACACAGTTTTGGATTTTTATGCTCTATTGCATCGGCACCTGATTGCAGGACTTACAACAACGTGAACACCAGGTATTGAGCAGTGAGGAGTTGGATAAGAGAACTGCTGCTTCTAATTACTCGGATGAACTGGACCTTTCATCTGGTATGCATTTGTTTTGTCTTCTTTGATGCTTTATGTTATCAATCGTGTCTTAAAAAGGCCTATAAGAATCTATATGAATCCATGAAAGAAGTATCACACCTTAAGAAAAAAAATTGATTTCCCCACAAAGAAGAATAGAATTGAAAGCAAGTCCTATATGAAGACTGTTGATTTGAAAGTCTTGCAGAAAAGGGAAGTTGTGACATGCAGCAATTTCTTTTTTTCACCTTGTTTTAGAAGACTCGGGACTTCGCATTGTTAAAACTATGACATACTATTCTCATGCTCGTCTTTTGATTTTGTCACCACAGATAAATCTGCTTTGTCGGTTTCAAGCAGAACAGAGGATGATATTCTTGAAAAAGGCAGGGGCAAGAGGGAACGTAAGCCTAAACTTCACTTTGATGTAAGTTACTATCACCAAATTTCAGTACCACTATGAGTGAATCACTTTCATGTTGTTTCTTTTATTTATGAACAGGAATGCATTCTTTTGCAGGACATTACATTTTCACTGAAACCGGAAAGGAAAGTTCGTCGATTTAGGATAATGCGCTACCTTGGTCTTACACCTCCAGTTGGTTCTCCCTTCTAAGCTACTCACTTGAGAATTGCTTCCTAAGGACCTGAGCAGTGCAGATTTTAATGTCTATATATATTCTTTTCTGGTTTCGAAGGTGTATAATGTTTCTTGCTTATGCTTGTCAGGGTCGCTGGGTTATCTAATTAGTTTGGCTCTGTAGAGAATAAATTGTTAATTTATTGAAGCTAGGTATTTGTTCATACAGTTGTAAACCTTTGGGTTGACTTGATAATTTTTGAATTAGCATAAACTTCATACGATATGGAACTGATCAACTATTTCTCTTAGGCAATGTTTGGTAGGAAGGAAAAGGAAGAGGAAGGAAAAGTTTTGAGGGAAAAGTGGAGGGAAAAAAAATTTTGGGTTGTTTGGTAAGAGGGAAAAGAAAAGGGAAGAGAAAATGGAAGAGAAAAAGGGAGGGAAAAAAAATATGGTGGGACCCACTCCAATATTTTTCTCTCAAAAATGGAGAGAAAAGGGAGAGGAAAAGTTTTTTTACAAATGTTTTAAAGTAAATTTACTAAATTAACCTTGTATACTACTTTTAAAATTTTAATAAAAATGATAAAATAGTCATTTTAAAATATACTAATTTTCTTTCATTCCTACATACCAAACAACAATTGAGGAAAGACACTTTCCTTTCCATCCTACACATTTTCTTTCCCTCCTAATTTTTCCTTCTCTCCTACTTTCTTTCCTCTCTACCAAACATAACATTAAACTTTTCTATTTGAGGAGAAAGGCAAGGGCAAGGCTAATGATAATCTCGAAATTGAAAGTTTTCACGAAATTTCATCATGCATTTCTCCAATGCAATGCTGCATGAAAATTTGTTTTTTTTTTTTTCCCGAAATTGAAGCCCTTGACATAATTGTCAATAATATACAATATTGTCATGTACTAACACTTCCGAAAATTGGAAAAAAAAGTCTTATGCTATTTCTTTTAATTTTTGGAGTGATTTTTATCAGGCACTATTATATTATTGTATTTTGGTCATTTTATTATTTGGTGGACTATATTTTCAGGGAAAAATAAATAAGGGAGGGGTAAATATTATTTTACTATTATTATTATTATGTATATATGTATATATATTTTTTGAGGAGTAAATATTACTGAGTTTTAACTGTGTAAGGGGAGAAACTATTATTTTAAAAAAATCATGGAAATTTGGGTAACTGGGTTCCGAGTAAATGACGTCGTTTATCCGTTTCGATGTAATAGAATACTTTAATATCCAATCTCTATTGGCCGTCCATTGGTTACATCTGACGGTAGAGAAGTCCTGAATCCGTGTCAACCAAATTTCACGAATCACATCCCTTCCCCACCAACTATACATACAATCGCAAATTCCCCCTCGGCCAAAACCAAAACTCAAAGCCAAAACTGAATTAGCCGACTCTCCCGCTTCACACTCACATCCCTTTCCGCCAAATCGTTCGACCCCAAAACTTATCGAGAATGGCGCCGAAGGCCGAGAAGAAGCCCGCGGAGAAGGCCCCAGCGGCGGAGAAGAAGCCCAGGGCCGAGAAGAAGCTCCCGAAGGACGCGTCCTCAGCCGGAGATATCAGCAAGAAGAAGAAGAAGAAGGCGAAGAAGAGCGTGGAGACCTACAAGATCTACATCTTCAAGGTCCTGAAGCAGGTTCATCCCGACATCGGGATCTCGAGCAAGGCCATGGGGATCATGAACAGCTTCATCAACGATATCTTCGAGAAGCTCGCTCAGGAGGCCTCGAGATTAGCCAGGTACAACAAGAAACCCACCATTACGTCTCGCGAGATCCAGACCGCCGTGAGGCTCGTGCTGCCCGGTGAGCTCGCTAAGCATGCCGTTTCTGAGGGCACTAAGGCGGTTACCAAGTTTACTAGCTCTTGAGCTCTTGGAACATTTTTTTGAGGGTTTTCTTTATTTTATTTTTTTAAAAATCGTTAATTGTAATTTTCTTTTGGTTATTTTCTTTGTAAATGAAAATGTTTAGATGTAGTTTTTGTTTTATTTGAAAGGATACTTTCCAGGAAAATAATAAATTGGCTCGAAATCTTGTTAATACTCGGAAGAAACGACAACAAAGTCATGAACCCAAGTATGTCGTTTTTTTATTCAATCGACAGGAAAAGGTATGGACAGTTAAAAATGACGAATCATTAATTAAAATGAACGTCTTAATTACAAATGACAATGATCTTAACATAGTTTTTTCCTGAATTTTGATTTTTAAGCTCTAACCTTTAAGTATATGTTGTCATATTGAAACGACAACTGAGTTTTTACCAAAGTCGTTTGATGTGATAAGCGACAACAAAATTTTGGATAAAAGTGATACAGATGTGGATGCTGAGAAGCAGTCGATTTATTAGATAACGACGTCTGTAAACTTGAAAAACAAAAGACGTCGTTTGCAATTAACGACGGCAAGATAAAGATGTCGTTTTGCTATCAGCAAAGGGGAGAAATGTGGTTGGTCTTTGAGAGGAAGTTTATTATGCAAATGACATCAGTTCAAGAAAACGACATGGATTTTAAATCTCTGTCTAGACGTGTAAATGTGGGCCGGGCCAAACGGGTCGGCCTGCGGCCAGCAAATTTGGCCCGAGATTGATTGGTCGGTCCGACACTATTCACAGGTCGGGTTGGGTTAGGCTGAGGTAGTAAGCCTGTCGGTCCAGTCCAGCCCGGCCTGGTTGTCAATTTTTTTAAAAAAAAAAATTTTTTGTCGTTTTTTGTAATTAATATTAAAAAAATAATATTTTAATAAAATAGTACCGGGCCGGGCTCGATCCGGCCCGATCTATAACTATCGGGCTATAGGGCCAGGTCGGGCCTTCTTTTTAGACTTTCGGGCAGGGCCACTACTATTCACAGCCAGTCCAGCTCGGCCCGAATTTCTCTTTTAGCCCAAACGGGCCGGGTCGGGCGGCCCATATTTACAGCTCTGCCTCTATCAAGTTTTAAAATGAATTTCATCCCAAAAAAAAAAAAAAAAAGAGGTCGTGTGATAAAAAATTGTCGTTTTTACCATTATTTACAAGGCTTGTCGTTTTGCATAATCGACAATAAAACAATTCAAAAGAAATTCTCAATCCATGAGGAAATTAGACTAATACCCTTTTTTGGGCTGGGTAGTTTCAATTTGCTCGTTTTTAAAAAGTGAATAATATGTTACCCATTTTTTCAACTACGCTTCCAATTTTATCCTTGGGCCTTTAGACTCAGTTGTTCCTTTCCTTTCCCTCTTTGCCTCTTCCAGAACACTCTCCCTCTCCTTAACCATTTTTTGTCGTGCTCTCTCTCTTCTCGCTTCATCTCCATCGTCATCTTTATCTCATTTGGTCTCTTTCTCTTCGTGATTCAATAGCCGTCATCTTCTTGATTGGGTCATAGCCATCATCTCCATCATCTGACCAGTTGAAGAATGCTATTAATACATATACTTATCTTCTTATTGTTCTTCAAGTTTTGAAGGTATGGTACTTTGTTCATGAAATTTAGTTGTTTGTAATTGTGTCATTAAGAAAATATATGTGAAACTATGATAATTGCAGTTCTTCTCATGGTTGCATCAAGATTCGAGAGGCCCCAAATCTTCCATTTTAAAACGTTGGCTGAGTATAAACTTAAGGGAGTCCACAACTATCTGATTATTGCTTGCAATAATAATGTGATCAACATACACCAAGAGAGCTAGAAAAACAGTGTCATGTACCTTAAGGAAGAGAGAATTATCATTGGTACTAGGATTGTCATATATATCTATATATATATATTATATAATATGGGTTTGACAATGTTCTTAAAAGTATTTTTAATGATTGTTTTCCTTTCCCCCATGAGCTGCATGGATAATATACTAAAATGAAATGAGAACTTAAGCATTTTCAATAATTCTGGTATTTTTGAAAATTTCTGCTGGAACTGTAAACGATCTGTTTACGATTCACTTTTGGTGAAATAATAAACGATTTATTTACGTTTTGGCACTTTTAATGAAATTGTATACTACTTATTTACGATTCAGTACTTTTAAGCAATTTTGGAGAAATTGTAAACCAGTTGTGCTCAATAGGTTTATGAACTACATTTTCTCTTAAATATTATATTTTATGATAATAAAGGAATTGTTTACAGGGCTCCTTGTTGCTCCGATATTTCAAAATAAAGACAACTAATGCATAAACATAAACAATTAGTTTCACAAGTAATGCGTAAATGTAAACAACCGGTTGAATTAAATAGATATGCTTTAGCTATAAATAACTTCTATTTTTTTCAATAACTGTAAATAACAAGTTTTAACCTCTATTAGAGAGACATAAATGTAAAAAATTAGTTTCGAAAATAAGAGTAAATACCTTATTTGCGTCTAAGCTTAAAAAGAATCGAAACTGTAGGCAACTGCTTTAATTTATAGATTTACTTTGGCTATAATTAACTTTTCTTTTTTTCCAATAAATGTAAACAAGAAGTTTCAACTCTATTAGAGAGACAAAAATATAAACAACTGGTTTCAAAAATAATAGTAAACAACTTGTTTACATCTAAGCTTAAAAAGAACCTAAACAGTAAACAATTGGCTTAATTTATAGATTTGCTTTGGCTATAATTAATTTTTTTTTTCTGATAACTGTAAACAAGAAGTTTCAACCTCTATTAGAGAGACAAAAATGTAAACAACTTGTTCACATCTAAGATTAAAAAGAACCTAAACTGTAAACGACTAGTTTACATTTGTATCTAAGTTTATGTATATATCAATTCTATTATTCATTCGTACAGGAAATAAAATCTAATTAATAGTTCACTGTTTACATCCATAAATATAATTGCAAACTATCAAAAAAACATAAAACTTTATAAGAAATAGTTCTTCATCATTAATTGGAGTCACTCACTCTCTCTCTCTAGAGAGGCAATGACAATGATGAGAAGCTTGCATTAATCTCCTATGGCTGATTTTGTGTCTAAATATTCAACAATAGCTTCGATTCCAAGCTTCATCGGCAAAAATATCTTCGGTAGGGTGTTGTTTTCGGATAAATCGACCACAAAACCCACTCCAAGCTGATTTATGCAACGATGGTGATGATTAGAGAAAGAGAGAGGAGAGAGAGTCATGCAATTTTTAGAGGTAGAGAGAAGAGAGAAGCCATGAAACAATCATGAAAGAAAGAAGAACAGCTAGCCTTGGTTCTTCAGGTTTAATTTTAAGGATAATTTAGGTAGTTTACAAATAAAAAAGGAAGGTTTAAAAAAAACGGATAATTATGTTTAAGGAGATGGCTACGGTAGGGGCGTCCCTACGTAGAATCATGCCTTAATTATTGTTGGATGGGAATCTGTGGGGAATAACGGGAATCTGTGGAGAATCTATTTATATACAGATTTCCATCCAACGGTGAATAGACAGGGCCCTACGTAGGGACGCCGCTACTGTAGACGCGTCCTATGTTTAATTAAGGGTAACTGCTAAATTTCCCCTCAATCCATCCCTCCCTTTTCTGTGCGGTCCAAAAGAAGTCCAATCTAATTGGGTAACTGGGCTTTGACGGAGGCCCAAAGGGAATCATCCTTGTCATCTCCAGCCCCCACCTTGGCAAATGGCAGCAGGGATGCAGGTCCCAACTGTCGTCTTCTTCTTCTTCACCTTCGCCCTTTTTTTTCCGGCCTTTTTCATGTAGTTTCTTTCTGTTCGAGTCTCTTCTGATCTTCTCCCATGGCGTCCTCAAGCTCAGGAACTCCTATTCCTGCACCAGGTACAATCCCCTTCAAATGTCATTCGAAGTCTTCTTTTGACGCCATCTGATCTCACAATTGTATTTTTTTTGTACGGCATTTTTTTTTTCCTCAGAGGCCGTTCAAGTTCTGGTGTCCTCTCTCGTTGATGAATCTCCCCTGGTTAGAGACGCATCCATGGCGTCTCTCAAGGATGTTGCTACCCTGTACTCGCCTTTCTCTCTTTATACAGTTATGTGTATACATATATACACACAATTACATGTATTTGGGACATTTTGAACCTAATCAGTTTTCGATTTATAGGAACCCGCTTCTAGTTCTTGACCGTTGCTCTGCGGTTGCGCGAGGAGGACGAAGGGTAATTTTCTTTTTTTCTTTTTCTTTCGTTGGACTTCAAGTAGAATTTGCTGCTGCTTATATGTCTTTTTCTTTGAATTTGAATTTGTATTTGTGTTGGGGTCTTTGAATGTTATAGCGGTTCGGGAACATGGCGGGGGTTTTTCAAGTAATGTCATTTGGAGTAGGAGCGTTGGACAAAAAGGATGTTGATCCTTCTTTCATGGTGAAGCTCGCTAAGCTTGCCACAGCCGAGATGATTTCCTCCAAGGTGAGTTTTTTTCTCCAACAATGTGTTCTGTGATATTATGTTTTACTAAGATTGCCAATTGCACTTTGTTTTTCTTGGTCCTTTTTGCTGGTTTACAGAAATCAGTTCATAACATCTGAAACAAGTATTGGTTATTAGTTAGTTTCTACGTTTTTGGTCTGCGTGGCACTGTCAATGTCGATTACTGATCAACTCTTAATGACTTGCTATTTTCAAAGTTGTATTAGACTATTATTGCTTTGGTAGCTTTGTTAGAGTTTCGGTGTTTTGGAATTTTCATTATTATCTTGGTTAGTTGTTGATCTTGTGATACAGTTATTAGAATTTCGTGTAGTCTGATTCAGTAACTGTTGACTGTAGAGTTAAGATAGTGGATACTTCATTAGTTACACTTTGCCACTTAGCGGGGAGACCTTGTCAAATAACTTTTAACTTTTTCGTATGGGTTTCTTTTCTTTGCTGCAAGAATATTCATACTAGTTTTGTGCTCTATGGCAAATTTATGAAACAGTACTTATGATATTCATTGAAATGTTTGTAGGGACTAAATGCTGACTGGCAAAGAGCTGCAGCTTGGTTGCTTGTTTCAATCGGCTCACACTTGCCTGACCTAGTAAGTGTGCTGCTGAAACCTGTCCCGCCTACTTTCATAATGGGGTAGTTTTAAGAAGTGTCCATACATTAAACTATGACTCTTAATGCTGTTTATTATCGTAGTTCATCTGTTGTCATTTAATCCTCTCTCACTATCCCTTCTTTCTTCCCTAATTTCCTAAAGTTCGTGATTGACTTTCTTTGCCTTGTATTTAATACCTTCCTTTGCCTTTTCCTTTGACTGGGCAGATGATGGAGGAAATATTCCTTCATTTATGAGGGCCAAGTTCAGCATCACCTACTATGGTTCAAACCCTCGTCGACTTTGCTTCTGCTGATGGTTAATAATTCTTCCCCCCCCCCCCCCTAATATTTTGTAATTGGGATGAAGTTTTTGTAATGCTCTTTGTCTGCTTTGACTGATTTAAACTCTGTTAAAGCATTGCAGTTTACACCACGATTGAAGGGTGTACTATCACGTGTTTTGCCAATTCTTGGGAATGTCCTGGACATCCATAGGCCAATATTTGCTAATGTTGTGGTAAAATGTTGTGATTTTATCCCTTTGTTTCTACATATAATTGAAATTGGAGTTAACAATCTGTGTTCCATTTAGGGAAATGTTTTGTCATATATATTGGGGAATGAGAGGGAAGAATGCTGTTTATTTCTAGATTATCTTATTGTGTTTGACAAAAGTTGGAATATTGTGTTCTATACTTCTCGGTTTTTTCAGTTTCTTTTTCTTTTATTTTTATTTTTACTGGAGGATATTCTGTTTTAATTGTTTTTTGATTTTGTAATTTTCTTTTCTCTTTCAGCATTTAAGTGTTGGTGTCAAGCTGTTTGGCAATATAGCATGGACTTCCCTACGCACTCTCCTCTAAATGGTGATGTCATGTGAGATCAGTCATATTTTGCCATCATTGTTAATTTTGTATTGTTGTTCTGGTTTCATTTTTTATGCCCTTTGTGTATGCAAATTTCAAGCTGTATTGTGTTTAGTGTTACTTACTGCAGGTCATTTTTGAATTCTGCTTTTGAGTTGTTATTGAAAGTTTGGGCATCGTCACGGGATCTAAATGTTTGTAATTTTTGTTTCGTCCGCTTCCCCTCCCCCCCCCCCCCCCCCCCCTGTTCCCCTCGCCCCCCCCTCTCTCTCTCTTCCCCCTTTTCCCCCTCTCTTTCTCCTTTTTCCTTTCTTTTTCTTTTTTTTTTTTTTTTTTTTTTTTTTTTTTTTTTTTTTTTTTTTTTTTTTTTTTTTTTTTTTTTTTTTTTTTTGGGGTTTTAATTTTTTTTTTTTTTTTTTTGTCCCCTTTCCCCCCCCCCCCCCCCCCCCCCTTTTTTTTTTGTATTTTCTCATCCTTAACCTTCATGCTATCATATGTTTTTTTTTTGAAACCCTCAGGAAGTAATTTTGTTTCCTTTTTCCCCCTATGACAACTAGCATGCTGCCACAATTTTTTAATGCGTGTGTGTGTTTGTTTGTTCGTAGTGTTTTTTTTTTTTTAAATGTGATGGTCATATTTGTCTAATGAAATTCATCGGAAGTTTTATTAAGTTTAGGAAGAAGACCACATGATTAGATTTATCGCATTTGGTGAACGAGACTAAATTTTTTAAGATTGTGTAATATTTTTTTCTTTACACTGTAAGAGTATTGTGTTTGAAAAACATGAGGACTCTAAAAACATGTTGTTACAGCAGAACACCCTGTCTGAAAAATCTGTTTGTACTTTCTCTTTCTAGTTCTTTACTAGTTTTATGTTTTTGTCCTACTTATATTTTTTATTATTCATTGATCTACTTTGTTTTCGTATTAGATTCGGATATCATCTGTTGAAGCTCTGGGTCAGATGGTTGGTCTGATCACCAGAACACAATTGAAGGCAGCTTTACCAAGACTTGTGCCTACAATACTGAAATTGTAAGGGATTTTAATTACAATGCCTCAAAACTCTCGATACATTCATGATGCTGTACTGTCCTTGTGTCTCACGGTTCAAATTTTAGCAATAGTTTTATTGTTTTGGCTGGAACTACCTATGTATATTCTTGCTGTCTTACCGTTTCACAAATGTAGATACATCTTCATTAATTTCACATATTTTGCATGAACAACAAGAGTTCACAGTACAGTTTCTTTTTGTGTTTCCAGATACAAAAAAGACCAAGATATTGCTTTTTTGGCCACATGTAATCTCCACAACCTCTTAAATGCCACTTTGCTGTCGGAAAGTGGCCCTCCTTTGCTTGATTTTGAGGTGAAGCATTCTGTATTCTGCTTGTTTTCTTAACCTTAGTCAGTATTTTTCCACGTTAAAAAACTTCGTAACTAATACTTATAACAAATATCACTGTCAATGACGAAAATAGCATAAAGAACGATTTAACATCTCGACAGTGAACTAAGGAGAGACCTGAAAACAACTGTGCTTAAGAACTTGAATGTGTTTTGTTGAGGGCAACGTCTCTGCTCCTCTTGTAGCATAGGTTTCTTTTTTTTTTTTTTTAATTTTCTTTTTTTTTTATTTTTTATTTTTTATTTTTTTCGTGAAGGTCTCTTATAGCAAATTTGGATGCAATAAACAAGTTAATACAAGCAAGAAGCTCTATTTAAAAAACTTCACAACTAAATCTTTTAACAAATATCATTGTCAATGACGAAAATAGCATAAAAAACGATGTAACTGTCAAAATAAGCAATTAATAGGCTGCAAACTTCACATGAAGAGAAGTCAAATAAGTAGGCTGTACAGACTTTACAGCTTATTAGATAGAGAGAAAAGTCAATATATTACCGTTGTGTATCTTGTAATTAAGATTGTATATTCTGGTTGTTAATATCCCTGAATTGTTGGGATTATGTTGTAGGAGTTTTCTGATTTAGCCTAGCTTTCTTCTTATATATTTGTATATTTCTTTGGTTGAAATATAAGAGTTTTTCCCCCATATTTTAACATGCTATCAGAGCTGAATCAAGCTCTTGGGATTTATATTTTTCAGCCTTTATTGTTGAATATAGTGCTCTTTTTTTCCTCTGTTTTGAGAACCGAAAATAGAGTATTTCTTCCAGCCTTCTTGCTAATTTTATATCTAGCCTTCATTGCTTATTTTTCTCTCTGCTTCAGCCTTCATTGCTGACCTTATAAACTACCTATAAGTGGCCTAAATTGCCTTTCTTTCTCGGCCTGCTTTGCCATTTTCTTCCAGAACAATTTTTTTCTTAAACCCATATTTTTTTTTTTCAACTCGAAAAGTATGTTTACAGTTTCTGAATATACCAATCAGCAAGTCTCAAATCCAACAACAAATGAAGTCATCAACACTCCAGCAGGAGAGTTGCAGAATATTCAACCAGGTTCACGTTTAAACAATAAGAACTATTTGAAGTGGTCTTAGTTTCTTCGAACCTTCTTGAAAGGAAAGGGCAAACTGAGTCATCTCCTTGGAACGGGACTAAAACCAGATGATTCGAAGTTCGCTGCATGGGAATGGTGGTCTTGGTTGTGGAATTCGATGATGCCAGAAGTCAGTGATACTTGCACGTTGTTGAAAACAGCAAAAGAGATTTGGGAGTCCTACAGGTAGACTTATTCTCAGGTTAGAGATGTTGCACAAATTATGAGATTAAGACAAAAATCTTATCTACCAAACAAGGCAATCGCTCAGTCACTGAATATGCCTAGATTTTACAAAACTTATGGCTAGAATTGGACCATTATCAGTTTATTGAGATGAAATGCAGTGATGATGCATCCCTTCTTAAACGATTTATGGAAAACGAGAGAACCTATATCTTTCTTGCCGGATTGAATGTTGAATTTGATCCCGTCCAAGTACAAGTGTTACGAAAAGAAGAAATTCCTTCACTCAACGAGACAATTGCCATAATCCATGGAGAATAAGGGCGAAGAGGGGTTATGGTGGAGCCTCAATCAACAGATGGTTCAGCCTTGGTCGTAAAAGCAACAAATTCTGGAGCTGTGAAATCAGACCAGCGACAGTTGAATGCCTATTCAAGCGAAGCAGGAGGAAATAATGGACTGTCAGAAGGATCAAGAGCTGGTAATAGACTCTTTATGGTCTACCTATTATAAGAAGCCACAACACAACAAGGAGAGGTGTTGGAAACTCCATGGTAAGCCCTTAAATACTCAAAAATACCTTTTGGACAGCAAAGAATAATAAAGGAGGAAGGCAAGGACATGCACATTTGACCTCAACACAATCAGGAGGAAAGGAGAATTCTCTCATGAGCAATCTGAGTTCAATAAAGAAGATATTGATAAGCTAAGGCATTTTCTAGGGACATTAGAGAAACCTACAACTGGTGCAGGTACTTGCTCCCTGGCCTTTTCAGGTAATTCTCAGCCTTATGCACTTAATGTGTCGATCTTAAAAGAATTTTGAGTAGTGGATTCTGGGGCTACAGATCATATGACTCAATCTTCTCGTAGGTTTGTCTCTTACAGTCCTTGTCCTAGTAATAAAAAAATTACTATTGCTGATGGAACATTGGTTACAGTTGTTGGTCGTGGGGATGTAGTTATAAATCAGAACTTTAAATGTTCTACATGTGGCAAAATTGTCTACCAACCTAGTTTCAATTCATAAGCTTACAAAAGACTTGAACTGTATTGTGACTTTCTTCTGTACTTTGTAAATTTCAGGACTAGAGCATAGGGGCAATGATTTGATTTGCTAGGGAGAAGAATGGGCTCTACTTTCTTGAGGAACTTACTGGGCAAAATAGCACTAAGGATCCTATTCCATTGTCTCTACTTTCTAGGTCTTCTCTTTCCAATAAAAATAAAATCTGGTTATATTATTTTCGTATTGGTCATCCTTTCAATATTCTTAGAAAAATGTTTCCTACTTTGTTTAAAGGACTTGATTTAGTGAATTTCATTGTGTTGTTTGTGAACTTGCAAAACATATACATCTTTCCTTTCCAATAAATAATACAAGAGCTCTAATACCTTTTACTCTAATTCATAGTGATATATGTGGACCTTCTACAATTCATAATATCTCTGGGGCTCGTTAGCTTTAATACCTTTGTTCATATTCATTCGGACAATTGTGGAAAACTTGATCCAAGGGCTTTGTTGATGTAACCTTTGTTGAAATTGAGAATTCTTTTCCATATCCTTATCTTCAGTGGGAGACATCATTCATGGAAGATAAGGATGAAGACTTGTTTTTGCTTGATCTTTCATGCTTCCCATCTTCACAAAATCAAAGTACTCGGTGAAATTCCATAGATCTGGAGTGCACAAGATAAGCGTAAGTTCTTAGTTGAGGTAAAAATTTTTTATTGGGATGATCCTTGATAAGCGTAAGTTCTTGGTTGAGGTAAGTAGTATCTTAGACTTTTGTCATTCAGAGGCTTGTGGTGGTCATTTCTCTATCAAAAAGACTATTACAAATATTTTACAGTGTGGTCTTTATTGGCCCACTTTATTCAAAGAAGCTAACGTTTTTTGTCGTTCCTGTGAAAGATGTCAGAAGTTAGGAGCACTGACTCGACATCACATGATGCCCCTTAATCCTATTCTTGTCATTGAGATATTCGATTCTTGGGGTATTGATTTTATGGGTCATTTTCCATCTTCATTTGGTTATCTTTATATTTTTCTTACTGTTGATTATGTATCTAAGTGGGTTGAGGCCGTGCCATGTCGTACTAATGATAGACACTGTTGTGATTAAATTTCTGAAAAAAAAAATGTGTTATCTAGGTACGGTACGCCACGTGCCATCATCAATGACCAAGAGACACACTTCTGTAATCGTTCTTTTGAGGCTTTGATACGCAGTTACGATGCTCTTTATAAGGTTTCAACTTCCTACCATCCGCAAACCAATGGGCAAGCCGAGCTAGTAAATCAGGTGGTCAAGCAAAATCTAGAGAAGACGGTTAAACCTAACCGTAAATATTGGTCATTTCGCCTTTCTGATGCACTTTGGGCATACTGCACTGCTTATTAGACCATCCTTGGGATGTCTCTGTACCGAATTGTCTATGGAAAAGTGTGTCATCTACCTGTGGAGCTAGAGCATAAAGCTTATTGGGCTATTAAGGCTCTTAACTTTGATTTGAATGTTGTAAGTCTTCATAGGAAGTTACAGTTATTAGAAATCAAAGAACTGAGGAATGATGCATATGAAAACTTCAGGATCTACAAAACAAAACTGAAAGCAGCTTATGATAAATAGATCTTGAGGAAGAAGTTTGAGCCAAGCCAGCGGGTTCATCTTTATGAGTCCTGAACAAACTAAACAATAAAGATCATCTCTCAACCTTGCTTTAAAACTAGCCTAGCTTCAATTCACTAAACAACAATTGAATTCACTATTATGGAAGGGTAAAGTGTTTAACAAATAAAATATATAAACTTGAAAACTTTAAAATGAAATCAAAGAAGAATAATAGACAAACTAAACAACAAAGATCATCTCTCAACTTTGCTCTAAAACTAGCCTAGCTTCAATTCATCTCATAAATTCTAGAGAGAAAATGTGAAGAAGAATTGGAAGACAATTCTCTCAAAATATGAAGAGTGAAATGGTGGAGGTGTGTCATGGAATGGTGCCTTGGTGCTCCTTTTATAGTGTGGGAATGCCTCCAAGTTGTCTTCATAAAATTAGCATCCAATGTCTCTATTAAAATCAGCCACCAATTCTCCAACTAAGCTCTCATGTACTTAGACATTCATATGTCTTTGTTTATGATCAAGTAGGCGTGAATGAGGTTTGATTGGAGTCAATAATAGCAGCTAGGTTGATAGAGATAGGTTGAAAAGATTTCAACATTAATAGCTTGAAAATGGTTGGCATGAATGTGGACAAATAAATGGATTTAATCAAGCTCACGTTTTTCAACTTTGGCTGTATGAACATCCATCAGTATTTTGAACGCCAAATGAGCTACAGATATAAATGAGGTGATTCTTGAAGCATTGGATTCGTGAGAGGCAGAGTTGTAATCGGTCGGTTGACAACTTTGTCAAATTCTGGCATTATCAAGACGTATTTGGAGTTGCAAAACTCGGATTCGGGAAAATCTGTTCACACACATCATGGACTTTTCTTCAAAGTTGCATGGTTGATTTCTTTTTGGGCTTCATATGAATTGCTCATTGCTTTGAGCCTTGGACAAATATATTTGGTTTGGCGACTGTAAACACGAGTATCAAAATTGTTACGTGCAAAATAATCATACTAAAATGCCACTAAAAGGATTGAAATATTGAAAATTGTCATTCATCATCTCATGTCCAAAATATAGTTTTGTGCACTTATTACAACTCCTAACCAGCTTGTTGCTAGTCTAGCAATTCAAGCGTAGAGAAGAAACAAAATATGGTAAATAAATCTTAAAATGAAAAATTAGCAAAGTTATCCAAACATTTTAAACAAAAAATCAGTAAAAGATCACAAATGCTATCGAGATTATTTTGATCATAACTCCCAAAATTGTGTATGTATGTACCAAGCCAAAACTTTCTTACTACAAACTATAATACATGTAACTTTGAAAAATTTACCAAGTAAAAGCCTCAACTCCATATCCTCACGGGTAAATGTATCAAGTTTCAATGCAAGAGATTCATTCATGGAGTTAGAAAGCAGAAAGTTGCTCACATGAAATAGTCAATATTTAGGACAAATTAATAAACGGACATTGATCAATTGATAGGAAAATTAACTGTTTAGAATTCAGACATTTTTATCACAAATTTGCTTCAAGATTTCAGTGGTTAACATGAGAATATTACAAAAAGAGCCTGGTGAGAAAAATTATTTCTTATCGACTAAAGAGGGGAAAAAAAGTTGTCTTCTAAATGTTGGAAGACTTTATTGAACTGAATTGAAATCTTCTTTTTTTCTTTGTTCTTTTTTTTCATATTTTTTTTGGTTACTTTTCCTTCTTTTTTCCTTTTTTTTTTATTTTTTATTTATTATACTTTTCCTTTTTAAACTATAGATGAATACAACTTAAACAATGTCTCTCCAAAAATTTCTCAAGGTCTGAGAATAGACATGAATTCCAAGGTTCATCAATACAAAACTATCTTTTATTTTAACCAATATTATCTTTTTAGCATATTATCCAATTATTCCTCAAACTAACTAATGGCATCCTATACAGTAATTAACCAGTTTAAAATATCAATGAAAGCTCATAAGCTGTTTTCTCAACCTCATTTGGGTATCTATAGCTCATTTGGCGTTCAAAATACTGATGAATGTTCATGCAGCCAAAGTTGAAAAACATGAGCTTAATTGATTCCACTTGATCCACTTGTTTGTCCACATTCATGCCAACCATTTTAAATCCATTAATGTTGAAATCTTTCCAGTATACCTCCATCAATCTAGCTGTTATTACTGACTCCAATCAAATCTCATTCACACCTACTTGAACATGAACAAAGATAGGTGAATATCTAAGTACGTGGGAGTTTAGTTGGAGAATTGGTGGTTGATTTTAATGGAGGCATTGGATGCTAATTTTGTGAAAACAACTTGAAGACCTTCCTACACAACAAAAAGAACACCAAGGCACTATTCCGTGACACATCTCCACTATTCTACTCTTTACATTTTGAGAGAATTGTCTTTTAATTTTTCTTCACACTCTCTCTAGAATTTATGAGATGAATTGCAAGCTAGGCTAGTTTTAGAGCAAAGTTGAGAGATGATCTTTGTTGTTTAGTTTGTCTATTATTCTTCTTTGATTTCATTTTAAAGTTTTCAAGTTTATATATTTTATTTGTTAAACACTTTACCCTTCCATAATAGTGAATTCAATTGTTGTTTAGTGAATTGAAGCTAGGCTAGTTTTAAAGCAAGGTTAAGGGATGATCTTTATTGTTTAGTTTGGTCGGGAGTCATAAAGTTGAACCCACTGATTTGACTCAAAATTCCTCCTCAGGATCTGTTTATCATGAGCTGCTTTCAATTTTTCTTTTTAGATCTTGGAGTTTTCATACGCATCGTTCCTCAATTCTTTGATTTTTGATAACTATAACTTCCTGTGAAGACCTACAACATTCAAATCAAAGTTGAGAGCCTTAACAGCTCAATAAACTTGATGCTCTTACTCCACAGGTAGATGACACGTTTTTCTACAGACAAATCAGTACGGAGACATCCCAAGGATGGTCTTGTAAGTAGTGCGGTATGCCCAAAGTGCATCAGAAAAGCACAATGACCAATCTCTATGGTTATATTTAACGGTCTTCTTTAGAATTTGCTTGACCTCTCGATTTGCTAGCTCGGCTTATCCATTAGTTTGCGGATGGTAGGCAATTGAAATCTTGTGAAAAACACCATATTCGCGTATCAAAGCATCAAAAAAACGGTTACAGAAGCGTCTCTTGGTCACTGATAATGGCACGTGGCGTACCATACCTAGATAACACATTTTCATTGAGAAATTCAACCACAACAGTGTTATCATTAGTAAGATACGGCACGACCTCGACCCACTAGGGCACATAATCAACAGCAAGAAGAATATAAAAATAACCGAAAGAAGAGAGAAAAAGACCCATAAAATCAATACCCTAACAATCGAATATCTCAATGACAAGAATATGGTTAAGGGGTATCATGTGATGTTAAGTCAGTGCACCCAACTTCTGGCGTCTTTTACATGAACGACAAAAAACGTTAGTGTCTCTGAACAAAGTGGGCTAGTAAAGACCACATTGTAAAATCTTTGCAGTAGTCTTTTTCATAGAGAAATGATCGCCACAAGTCTCTGAATGACAAAAGTTTAAGACACTACTTGCCTCAGTTTTTGGAATGCATCTTCTCATAATTTGATCCCAGCAATACTTAAACAAGTAAAGATCGTCCTAGTAAAAATTTCTTACCTCGATCAAGAACTTACGCGTATCTTGTGCACTCCAGATCGATGGAATTTCATCGGAAACCAAGTAGTTGACAATGTGCGCATACCACAACACTTGGCTAACGGCAAATAGGTGTTCATCAGGAAAGTCACTGATTCACACACACACAAAATTAATTACTTAGGCACTAGAAAGGAAAAATGGATTCTCACTGGTATTGATTATGAAATTACAGCCAAGCAAAACTATAAGAGGAAAAACAAACGAATCTGGAATTGGAGAGCCAGAATTCTCTCCCTCTAAAGCTAAGCTCTAGCCCACCCAAAACTTACTAAAAATCTTCCTAACCTTCCTCCCCTACCACTCGCACCTAAATTCTGTTTTGCTCCCCTTCCTCTCAAACCGTTACAACCCACCCTCTATTAAATAGACACGTATCCAGGAAAGATCTAGCTCTAGGATTCTTAACGTCTCTCCCCACCTCCTCCGACTCAGCTTACTCTTAGCCTATTGAGCAGCAACGTGGCATCCTGCTTCTTTTTTCTTTGCCTCACATACTTGTGCCCAATTGGTGGCTTATTGTTGAGAAAAACTTTAATAGGTTGAAGAGTATTGGTAATGTGTAACAGTGTCAGAAAAACTCTTCGATGGTATGATTGTCCGCTTTTATACATATGGATAATGTACACTGAATTTCCATCACCCGCAGCTAAGAAGCAAAAATCACCAAAATAATAATAATAATACTAATAATAATAATATAAACAAACAAGCGAAAAGGAAAAGAAGCTATAGCCTTTATCAAAAATAAAAGTCAACTCAACAGGGGCAACCGTCCAATGATTTAGTACTGCAAAACCATTCATGATAGCCATCTATTTATAAGACAAACCAAAATATAAAAGTGGGTATTTAACTTTTAAGTTCTTCAGTGATTCTGTAAACTCTAACTTTGAATAGATACTAAAAACTTAATCTGAAGACCGCATTAATCAAAACACATTAGATGCAACTCAATAGGAAAAACCACATTCATTAAGAAAAGAAACTAACAACATAATGACAGCATCTGAAAAAAAAAAAAAAAAAAAGAGGACGCAGACGCACAAGAATGTAGTCAGCATTCCATGCAACACTTTTTGGTATCTACCATAGAAACGTGCTTCAAAGTTCCCATTGTTGCATCTTACTGGTTTTCTGCCAACGTAAATAATGACTAGAGCATCCTTCGAAAATCAGATTTGTCATTCTTGTTTGAGTTATTATCTCAGTTAACCGATTTTGGTACCACCACCTTTAGCCAAGTCTGAAGTATTCTTAGGAATAAGCTCTGGTTAAATCAAAGATACTCGTTTCAAAATCTTGGGCAACATAACCAAATTACAAATTGCTACAAACCACTGTTGAATCAATTAATCTTCATGAATCTTTATTGCGGTGTACTCATGAAAAGTAGATCTAAAACGTTGTTCAAAGAGGGTAGATAAAAAAACTACTTGTTACCTAAATCCAATACCTACATAAAAATTAGGGATAATATTACTTTTATACCTTGTATTTTGACATTTTATTCTAATTGTAACTTGTGTTTTGATTACTAAAATTGATTGTTAGATTTAAAATCTGTTATAACTTTATACCTTGACACCAATTTAGAACAGTTAATTTACTAAGATACTGTTTGAAAAATTGAAAATAAATAATATAAAAACTGATCCGAGGACAGTGAATGCCGTTCTCAGCCCTAAGTTTATCTTCCAAACATCCTTTTTGCAGTAAATATGTTGGGCCAATATCTTGGGTACCCCACATGTGAACACTGGAGCGCTTGCAAATGAGTACTTAGGTGTCTCAAAGGTAGTGTTCAGTTTGGTTTCCATTTCCAACCGGCTTCTCAGTTAGTTGCTGAAGGTTTTACAGGTGCTGATTGGAATCTTGTGTTCATGACCAAGTGGATACCCATACTGCATATACCTTGGGGGCAATCTTGTAACCGAGTGCCAAAAAGCAGCACGCAGTAGCCCGTCCAGTAGGGAGTCCAATATAGTGCCCCTGCAAAAGTTGCAACTGAAGTAGAATCCCTGTTTACTGAGTTTGGAGAGAAGCTTACTTCTAGTCCTATTTTGTTGTATGAAAACTTAGGCATGGCTTGTTAGCATCTAATCCAGTTTTTCATTCTTTTACTATGCACATCAAAATAAATGTGCTCTTCATATGAGAAAAGGCTGTTGTAAAGAGTTTGAGGTTAGGTATGTTCCTACTAACGAACAAGTAGCAGGTGTACTTTTATTTTTATTTATTTATTAATATTATTAATATTAATATTATTATCATTATTATTTTCTGAAAGCAAGCAGATGTACTTACTAACCCTCTCTCAGGAAGTCGTTCTCACAATCTCAGACACGAGCTCATCCTAGAAGACTCCCCATCTGGCTTGAGGGAAAGTGTTAAAGAACCTAGTTAAAGATGTTAGCCGAGTCTGTTTTAGACTTACTGAGTTGTCAGCGAAGTTATTTTTGTTATAACAGAACTGTTAGATTGTTCAATTCAATTAGGATTTGAAGCTTGTAAAAATTTCTAGATTATATCTGCATTTATTGTAGTAGGTTTTATATAAATAAGCAGCTTGGGCTCTCAGATCATCACCTGCTGAGCTACTCATTCTCTTGAGGTTTAATAGTTTGATCTCTGTTTTACTCTGTTTTTCAAAAAGAAATTAACAAGACAAACCCCACCAGGTGGAATAGATAAAGGCTATTTGGCAAGATTCTTGTGATCTGGCTAGTTGAGATAAAATTTAGTAGCTTGACAGTGTTAGTACTCTGTAAGGGTGTAATAGCTAACAACTAAGAAATCCCCAAAACAAAAATATAAATAAACAAACAAGCAAAAAGGAAAAGCAGCTACATCCTTTATTGAAAATAAAAGCTAACTCAAGAGGGGCAGCTGTCCAATGATTCATTACGGCAAATAATTATGATAGCCATCTACCTATAAGTCAAACTAAATATTAAAGAGAATATAAATATATATAACTGGCTAATGCAGAACTTGTTGGTTTGGATTTAAGTTTTCAGTGATTCATTTCACTGTACAACAAATACTAAAAATACATTCAGAAGAACAGCTTTACTCAAAACACAAAAGTAGATGCAACTCAATAGGAAAAAGCACATTCATTAATAAAAGAAACTATAATACGACACTACAACAGCTCCCAACCAGAAAAAGGAGAAAGCTATACATGGTTACCATACAATGCAACACTTGTTGGCAGCAACATGTGCTTCAGAGTTCCCATCTTGCATCTAACTAGTTTTCTGCCAACATAAACTATGACTAAAAAGCTTTCCCTTCCAAAGTCGTATGAACCGTAATATATTGTCTCTGTAAGCTGATTTCGCTGCCACAGCCTTCAGCCAATTTCACCGCTCTTTCTTTCAAAATCTTGGGCAACTCACCAGGTTATAAATTGCTACAACCCCTGTTGCATCCATATTAGTTTTAATGAATCCTTACTGTGGTGTACTCATGAAAAGTGGATCTAAAACGTTGTTGAAAAACAGTAGACAAAAACTATTTCTTACACAAATCCATTACTTACATCACTTTATGAACGAGATTGGTTCCCTCCCTGCACTGAAACCAAACTCCTAACGTACGAAAAATCCCAATCCGGCGCTGTGTTTTCAGCAAAGGTAAACTCACTGAGCATTTGGCTGTGAATGTTGTACAAGACGAACCTTCTGCGATTTGCTTTCATGAGGACCTCATCATTCTTCAAGAAGGCTACTGGAAATGCAACGTCGACTGGAGGTCTGATTGTTAGTTTCTTGATCCAAGAGCAAGGACCATCCGTCACCCATACTTCAATGCATTTTGTAACCGCCTCTATTTGCGGGAAGATAAACAAAGCAACTGATTCATTCCAAACTGTAAGTTGAATAAGATGATCTCTTCGTTCCACAAGGAGATTGTTGGGCAACAGAGCGCTACGAAATACCTCATCGAACATATTAAAAGAAACAATGGTGTTATGAGTCTGTAAATGCCAATAAAAAGCGCCTTTGCAGAAAATTCCCTTGCCAGCATGCGGATAACAATCAAGTTCCAGTTGAACCCGAATCTCTTTCCAAGAATCGCTTCTCAGGCTATAAACCTCAGCTCTGATTTTGAAGCTCTCCGATTGATCGCGAATAAGCCTATTGTGCCCGAACCTGACGACCTTGTAGTCATTAGCCCTTGAATCGTATCCAAGTACCACTCCTAGCGAAACGAAGCCACGACGCTCGATGCATGGTTTAGGAAGAATTCTCGATTCGTTGATGGCTGGATTGCACAAAACTAGAGTCTTGTAATTTGCTAGGCAAATGATCCCATCACAGTGACTCCTATTCGCAAGAGCAAGATTCAATTTGCCCGAAAGATTTGGTAAACGGAAATCTTCACAATTGTGTTCTTCTCTCCGATTCCCCTTGCTATTGTGGTGATCATGGAGTACAGTAACCGATTTGTACAGATCCTGCCAGCCGCAGGCAAATGAAACGCAACAGAAAACCAAGCATGTAGATGTTGAGGACAGGACGTTCTTATCGATGTTGCGGAGGTGCTTGTTCACGAAATCTGGGCTTTTAATGAGAGAATTGATAAGAGAATACCATGATTTGCTGACGCACTTGGATCGAATCAAAGAATCGGGAGGCACCCATGAGAAGATCTCCGTCCACACCTCTTCCGGCAGATCGCACCATCTCTGTATCCATAGCGTCATTCTGATAATAAGAGAGGTAGAGAGATGACTTCCATACGCATTGACCTTCTCGCAAGTGCCCTTTTAAATACTGACCTTGTTATGGTCAGTTTATTTTTAAATAATTTTGGTTTTTTTATTGTTTCGGACGTGGCTCGGAGAAAACCCGCTTACACCCTGTTAAAAGTTTAAAAAACAAAAAGTCAGAACAACTCATTTATACACGAGGCACGTAAGGCGCCATGGAATCTGAATTATACACACTTTTCTATCATTTATACAGAGTGGTACGGAGGCTTCCCGGTTGGATGGTCGGCCACCGTGTCGAATGGGCCGGCAATGCCAAATGAGATAAAAATCACTATTGGGATAACATATATATTTTATTATTATTATTATTATTATTTTTATTTTCGTTCCTACTATTGTTGTATAACTGGGTTGTCAGATATCATGTTGTTACTATCCTTTTCTTCGGAAACTAGCAATTGCAGTTGAATCAGATCTTACGACATATGTATATGCAAAAGAAAAATATAACTTCACAATCGGGAATTGTAAAATTATTAAGAACTGCTTTGCTTGTATTTCTGTTTAACAAGTATTCATGTTTTAAAAAAAAAAGTATTTATGTCTACCAAAAAATGACAAATCATTTGCGTGAGGTTGAATAGAAATAATGATGTTAAAAAAAAGTTACATATAAGCTTTGAGTTTGTCCAAAAAAATATGATAGAAAAGTTGTGTGTCTAAATATAGGTGAGGCTGGAAAAGAGAATGAAACAGATAATATCTCATTAATATACTCAAGATACTTAATAGAAGAATAAATAAGTCTCAAAAATGAATGAATTTTTATATTTTGAAGTAACTCATTATTGAAAATTTGTAGGCAGAAAAAGAGAACATCCAATCGGACAACCTTCAAGTAATTTTCAATATTTAGTGATGCTTCTTATGTTTTAATTTCTTTGGGGGAAAGAAGATTTCAAGTGGAAGGAGTAATGAGGAATTAAATATGGCATACTCTTATTTGTCTCTACAGTTTTGTTGCACGGAGTCAAGTTGACATATGGTATTGACGAGTTTCTGTTTGGATTGATGGACGATGTAGACGCATTCATGCAATTACTTTAGGGGATTTATTCTTACCACTATATTTTGAAGTAATTAGATTAGGCAATGAAGTCGAAGGTTGAGGAATTGCATAAAAGAATAAGAGCAAGACCACACACACTTATGTAGGCTTCGTGCTTCCTTTGGCAGTAAGAAAATTTTCCAAAGATAGACTACATTTACCTTTAGTATTAATTTTTTTTCTAAGCACTTATAGTTTTGTAGGTATTGATATATAAGTGTGTACCGACTGTCGCAGCTGAGTTTGCTCAAAGATGAGAGAATGTTGATATAGTAGTTACTAGTTCCCAATATTTGTCAATGGAAGACGAATCGAAAATGGAGACAATTTGCTTCGTATAGTAGAGTACTAATTGTACTTGGTAAATCACAAGTTAGTATTTCATTATTTATTGGAGTGTACATTATACAATTATTATGTCTTAAGTTATCAAGTTTTTTTTTTTTTTTTTTTTTCCGATTTGTAATTAATCTCATATTTTATATCTTAAATGTTAGGAGATATAGGCACTCCTTACACCAACTGATGAGGAAAGCAGTGGAATGTATGCAATCAAGTTCATCAGGTTTGACATAGAAGGCCTTCCATTTCATTGCATTGATATGATAAAATGGTCTTTTTTCGAATGAAGATGGCTGTTAATACTTTTCGTACTGATTAGGACCCATAGCTTGCCTTCTACATGTGTACACATTTTTTGGAATCATATGATTAATGTATATTTGGGATAGGTCATTATCTATGTACCCAATGAATCGACTTTTGAATGATAGTAATTTAGGTTGTGTCTAATCGATAATTATGCTACGCTCTGACTGGCTCTATATTATGCTCCGACTAGATCCATTTATGCCCGACTAGATCCATTTGTTCCTAACTGGGTCTGGTTGAGCTCAAAAGAAACTCGACTAGATCTGATTATACTCTAAACAGGTTCAGCCAGGTTTTCCAAAAAGTTTTAGTATGGACTCTTATGAACTCGACTGACTCCATTTATGCCCAACCGGATCCAGTCAAGCTCAAATAAAACTTGATTGGGTCTAGTTATGGTCCAATAAGATCCAATCATGTGTTCCAGAATGTTTTAATATGGACTCTTATGAACTCAACTGGTTCCATTTGTGCCCAATTGGGTTCGGTTGAGCTTAAAAGGAACTCGACTGGGTCCAGTTATACTCCGATCCAGTTCAGTGAGATTTTCCAGCTAATTTTAATATGGACTCTTATGAACTCGACTGGCTCCGTATATGTCCAACTGAAACTCGACTGGGTCCAGTTATGCTCCGATCAGGTCCAATCATGTAGTTTGTAAATCTTATAAAATAAGTTATTTTTTATCTTTAGTTCGTTTGGTTGAAATATTAGCTAAAAATGATGGATTGGTTCGGTTGAATAACCCTAGAAAATAATCACGTTGTAATGTGTTTTTTAATAATAATCTAGATGTTAGAAATTAAAATTGAAAATTATGAAAAGAAACCGAAATGTTATACCAAAAATACTTTAGTAAAGATTGGGACACTAAAATGTTACACCAACGATTGTGTAAGATATTAGTATCCATAGCATTACTCTTATTATTTACCTTTTTGCAATTCCTAAAATCATTTCTTTATCATCCAAATTTCTTTTAAAAATTCATAACAAAGACGTATAAGATTAATTTGGTTATCTTGGATGCAAATCCTTAGTCAAAGCATTAATTTAATTATTACAAGTAGTCTATAATATATCTTTACAAATATTATTTTATCCAATCAAGTTATAAAATATAATTTGTAATTTGAAAATAATAAACAATGTTATTAATGTAATCATTTGTTGTTCATAATCCTTTTACTCCTTATAAATGATGTAATGTTTTATGTGAATAGATCACAAGTAGGCTACCCGAAACAAATTGAGTTGACGCTCAATTGGATCCAAACTCAAATGGGCCTGGTTAGGCTCGAATTTTTCGATAGAACTATCCGGTTGGGTACAAGTGTAGCCAGTCGAGTTCATAAGAGTCCACACTAAAATATTCTGGAAAACTTGACTGGATATGACCGGAACATAATTGGATCTAGTCGAGTTTCTTTTGAGCTAGAGTGGATCCAATTGGCCATAGAGCCAGTCGAGTTCATAAGAGTTTATATTAAAATATTTTAGAAATCTCTACATGTGTAATTATGCTAAGATTCATCTTCCAAATCATATACAAATAAACTGGGAGTAACCAAAAACTCAAGTTCGGTGAATCCCTAAGAAGGTTGTGAGCATTTTTTTTCTCCTTCCAAGCTTTCTAACATGTTATTAAAACACGACGGTTTTGCATCATAGTTGTTGTGCGTGTTTTCTACATGCTCAAATAGTGCTCATAAGGTCTGCTTGATGTGTTTACTCGAAAGGGCTGCATGTTTTTAACTACATCATCCATAAACTATGCGAGAAGACCAGCTCGAATTAATTACATGTAAGCAGGCCCACTACAAGCAGTATCTTCAATTATTGGAAAATAATTGTGGCATAATAAACAAGATAATGGGGGGATAAACTCAACCACTTCTGACAGCTTCTCACCTGTTTGCTATAGTAACACCATTACGATTATTTCTAACATTATATATAGATCCCAAAAATAAGAGAAGGGGGGCGGATCCGAAATCTCCAGGAGATTATTATAAATCTCATCTTATCAATTCTCAGAATAAAATCATCTACAAGTGGATGTAGGCTGCTTCAATTCCAGCTGAACTGCTATAAATTCGGGTCGTTTTACTAACTAGAATTACAATCCCGTTGTTACATCTAAATTGCTGTCATTTAATAAATTTTTGGTGTCAACAATAGTCATTATTGATTTTGGACTTAGTGTATATTTTTGAATTTTAAAATACGATTTCACGATTTCTACAACTATTGTCAAACTTGCTTATATGTGCTTCCGCTTTCGATTGAGAAAGAAGCAAGTATGAGTATTGCAAAATGTTCAGATGAAGAAATGCTTTGAGTTTACCATCTTTCTTGCTCGGACTTTCTATTTACATGTCGTATTAAGTAACTTAGTTTTAATTTTATGTTATTTTGGTTTACACCAAACCTCTCATATAATTTAATCACGAACTCAGAAAATTTAATAATAGAGATTTGTTAAAAATAAGAACTATAGTTTCTGTATTCTTTGGTTACCACTCGTAAGACTCTTCATTATCTTTCCCTTCTCCATTATATTGAATATATATTATCGTATGAGTCATTTGTGCAACTAAATTTAATATTATTATTGATAAATATTGGTAGTCACAAAAAATATAAATCAAAATATTTTTAAAAGGTATTAAATAATAATAAATTAAGAAGCTCAATCGGACCAATCGAGCCTGATTGGACCTATTCGAGTTGTGTATCCATAGATACAAAACTCAAATAGGTCCAATAGGGCTCGACTGGAACCAATTGAGTTACATAATTAGCTTTAGAATGAATCTAATCGAGCTATTTATACTTTCATAAAGCACTTAAATGGATCCGATCAGGCTTGAACCAGTCGAGTGCTACTATTCATCTTCTTTCTAGAATCGTATTTCCCACAAAAAATTAAAATGTAAGCTCAAATCCACGATGTTAGGCCTTTTCTTTTCTTTTTTTTTTTAAATTAACCTTCTAAACATAGAAAAATAGCTTACAAACTAAACTTTAACTTATTAACATCTACATCAAAACTTATTTTGAACAAGATTTCATAGATTTGAGATGGTGTATTTGATATTACACTATGTGGAAAGCACAGGAATTCGCCCTTGCTTTCAAAGCTCGTAGACTCGAAATTATGCTTGCCTCAACTCTTAGGAATGGTAGGAAATGCAGATCCCGATGCTAAGAGAAGAGAAGAACAATAGAAGAGAGATTACAATTTTCTTTCCTGTGTGAACTGCTTGAACGGTGGGCTGGAGCTGTTCAATTGTGTATTGTCTCTTCTTTTTTTTTCCCCCTTTTGTCACGGCTTTATTTTTATTTTATGAATTACCACTTATTAATTAAGGGTATTATAGGGAAATTATATATTTCATTATAGAGGAGGTTATGAGTCTAATAAACACTTTTAGGACTTGCTTGGATTCACATTCGTTTTCTGTTTTTTGTTTTTTTAAACAGAAAAATGAAAATTTTTTTTTGGAAGTTTGCTTGGCAACCTTGTTTTTGTTTTTTATTTTTAAAAATTGTTATAAAAAATTTCAAAAAAAGTGGTAACAAAAAATTTCTAATACCTTTATTTTTTAAAACAAATTTCAAAAACAAAAGAACGTATAAATATTTGTACACAAGTACGTATATACATATATGTATATACATACACAAATATAAGTCTATATGACTTTCTCTATTATTATTTGCACTTTATTACTTTTGGAAATAAATAGTGAAATAAAGTTTGCCAAACATATTTCTTGTTTATAAAAATTGAAAATCAAAATAAAATTTTTACTTCTGTTTTTAATTTATTTAAACAAAAAATTGAAAGTGAATCCAAGCAAGCCCTTAATAGGCTATGCTACAAAAAAAAAAAAATGTCATTTAAGGTTGAGAAATAAGATGGTCCAGAATGGCTTTTAGAGCTACTGAAGTTGCGGGATAGTCAACCTATATGGAGTGTCCTTTTGAACACTCACAGCGACTGAACGATTTTCTCTCCTTAGAAATTTGTTGTCGTTTAATGGCGTTAAAACGAAAGCTTTTAATGCCGTCAACATATAGCAGTCCAAGAAACCAAAATGATTATTTTATAAGAAATGTTCTTCTTTTCACATCAATTGAAAAAATGACCCTTTGTTACACCCAGTTAATGAATGACCTAAATAACCATTTTTTTTGGGCGCGTCTACAGTAGGGGCGCCCTACGTAGGGCCCTGTCTATTCACCGTTGGATGGGAATCTGTATATAAATAGATTCTTCACAGATTCCCGTTATTCCCCACAGATTCCCATCCAACGATAATTAAGGCATGACCCTATGTAGGGACTCCCCTACCGTAGCCATCCCCTTTTTTTTTTAAATATAAAGTTCGGTCATTTGGCTAAGAAGCCCAAACAAAATTGACATAAATCGTCTGTCAAGAGTAAATACTCAAAAATAAGCTGAAGTTGCATTACTGTACAAATTGATTAAAAAAAAAAAGACTATGCCAGAATGTGATTCCATCACAAATTTCCACACAATCATATATAAGTCTAGTACTCTTATCACATATCAAAATCTGCTTTCTGAAAGGTGTTGGAACTAAAAAAACGATTTTCGCAGCGAAAGATTGGCCCAGGAACATTCAAAAATTTTCTCAAAACAATTGACTATATGAGTGTATAGTATTAATTTATAGCAAATAGGAACAGACAAAGAGAATAGATCTAATACCTCTTGTAGCCTATTAGCGGATCCTAGCTTTACTGTCTTCTAAACCACGATCTTCCAATCCAAGCCTCAAGCACAACTGGATGAACGTGTAGGCGTTGCGTACAATTTCTTAACTCACACTTTAGGCACTTGTAATTTTCTCAACACATGAGATTGCAAGAGTTTTATTCTACAGAGAATAGGAAGACTCTCTCCTCTCTCTCTAGTTTATGGAGACTCTATATATAATAATATGCGGTGTATCTCCTATCCTTATTCTACTAAGATTTCCTTTATATATATATATATATCTATT
>JXTC01000608.1:0-28107 GCA_002914845.1 Trema orientale | reverse complement strand
AATTAATTAAACTCTTTAATTAATTTGTCTAATTTATTAATTCCAGTATTACTCCACTAAAAATCTGGAATTGCACTCTTGAAGTTACAGAATTAGTTTACTCAGAAAACAGCGAGCAGTCCATCGATTTAATCATTATATGTAGTTCAATCCTCCATAGACAATTCATAATTGGAGCTAGGTCAAGTTCCATTTACCTCTCCAATTACATCTTAATCCTTGTGTACCATTGATTCTCTAATGAACAATTAATTTATAAATCTATTATAAATTGAGTACTCAAACTGTTCAAGTCCTGAATCAATACACAAGGGAGTTTCTAGCCTCCTAATGGAAGGAATGAATTCCATATCTGTTTATACTTGACTAACTTATTGTTTCCCTTTAGCATTCTAATGTTGTTTATAATCAAAGCAAGCCGATTCTATTGCTAAAGCCTAAAGGTACTAGAACCAAAATTATTTCATCCATTTACAAATTGCCTTTTATCAGTCTTAATACCTTTTTTTTCATCAAAATATAATAGATGAAAGAAACTTTTATAGAAAAATATTAGTAAGGGTTAATAACAGTATTGGTCCTCGAATTATACTCATTGCACTATTTTGGTCCTCGAATTTTTAGCTTACATAGTAATAGTTCCTGAATTACTCAATTGTTACAATAATGATCTTTTTATCATAAGCGGTTAGTTTTTTGATAGAAAATAATTATGAAGAAAGCGTATAATTAGGCATTATTTACTTCTGAGTTAAATTATCATTCTTAGTCATAGTTACCAAACTGTGTACTTTTCACATAACTTATTGCTGTTAAAGTTTTAATAGTTTGTCACCAAAAAAAAGTGGTCATTACTGCAATAATTACATAAGTCTTAGTAGTTTACTGTATAAGTTGAAAATTTAGAGTCTCATTCTTGACTATAGCTACTAAATTATGTACTTTGTAATGATTTATTTCTGTTAAATATTTAACAGTTTGTGATAAAAGGGTCATTGTTGCAATAACTATATAATTCAGAGATCATTATCATATAATTTCAAAATTCAGGATCAAAGTGGTACAACAAGTATAATTCAGAGATTATTAATATTATTAATTCTATTAATAATGAATACATATCATCTAATTGAAAGTCACAGATACTATCTTTGAAACAGTGTTTTGGTTCTTGGAATATGTTTGTTGTAGAAGCGAACATTTGCCTATTCACAAAAAAAAAAAAGAAAAAAAAATGTTGTGTTTAAATGTGCAAAGTGTAAATTGGTGTAGGATTATATTCCTAAATAATGCTAATTATCACAGTATTAATGACTTAGTTTTATCTAAGCAGTTCGATTTTCAACTAAAGAGTGCAATTAAATAATTAAACAAGTCAAATAAAAGTAATCAAAGAAAGAAATTAGGAGACAAAAGTTAACAAAATATAAGTGTATAGTAGAAAAGCTTAGGATCTTGATTTCAATCTAATCTCCTATGTTTATCCTATTTGCAATCATTAATTAGTTTATTAATCAAGGATGCATAAATTAACCTCACTACCTCTCCCAAGTGTCATGTGGAGTTCTATGTGTTACCAATCCTACCTAATTTGTCTAACCACACATGCATTAAGAAACCCTCAATAAATAACCTAGTGTTATTGGCCTCTCGAACTCAACAACTAAGTTTGTGTTTCACAATACAAATAAGTGAATTAATCTTTCCCAAGTAGTAGAATTCACAAATTAAGAACAACTAATTCATTTCCCAACCAATTAGAGGCACTAAACATAAAGAAACACAAATGAATCAAAAGAAAACATCATTAATAATTACAAAATATTCAAAACGTAGGTAATTAGAGCTACATCAAGCCCCTAGAGTATGAAATTAGCCACACATAGATATATTCATTACAATCACCATCAAGAAGTTTTCAATTGAAAAAGTATCAAAATATATCACAATTACAACTTCTAAAATAAAGTAAAGAAGAGAAGAAGAGAAAACTATGGTGATGCGTGTCTTCAAGCTTGAATTTCTTCAATAATCTCCAAGAAATCACCCAAGAACTCCAAGCTTCAGGTTCTCCCAATTTGGTAGAAATTGCTCTCCAAAATTCCCCTTAGAAATTGTGCCTCTCTCCCTTTTTAGTATCTCTTCTAGGTCAAATTCTAAGACACTTAAAGATGGGCGAATTTCTACTGTCGGATGATAAACATAGAGCGATACGAGCCGTCAAAATGGCTTTAGTGTGCGAGGAGGTGCAGCTGCACCTCATTACTGGTGTAGCTGTTGGGACGTTTCTCACCAACTATCTGCGTGTTTTCTTCAGCTCGGTCTAGCCCTACTCTTGATTCCGAAAGGAGGGTCAGGGGTGGCCACCTGCAAGACTCTCCAATGCCTAAGTAAGATATTTTCTCAAAATTGGAAAGTGGTCAAGATAGCAAAAAACATAAATCAATCTTAAAAATATACTATGCATATGTCTTGGAATTAAGTACCCAGTGGCCCTTAATTTCAGGACCAAGGAGGTATATGCATATGTCCTGGAATTAAGTACCCAGTGGCCCTTAATTTCAGGACCAATTACCTTCTTTTTCTCGTTGCATGCCCCGGGAATTGAGGATTATGGATGCTGCAACTTCCTTTGATTTGATGTTGCCCACTTACTACGATCTCTTCTGATATGCGCCTATACCGGGGTAAGATCGTGGTTGTCTGTAGCTCGGTAAGGTAGTTCACCTAACGCACATGGTGACCGGGATGGACCATTAAATGCTTTGTCTGAATCTGGGGTTGAATGCCACATATGAGACCAGAAGACAGGAAGATGTCGAGAGCTCCAGACCTAGTGTTGCAGGTAGTTTAGATTCGACTGACCCCCGAGGGTCTATCTGAAGTAGACCCTAAGTGGGGCTCAGACTAAACCTTACAGATTCGTCATATCTATATTTTATCACGTGGAACTCTCGTGCCGTTTAAGGAGTATTCTTCGGAGCCCGTATTAAGCTCATCCATTATATCTTTTTATCTCTCTAATTTTACAACCACGTGGTAGTTATCACGGAGATGGGCCCTCACAACTGCCCCCATTTCCCTTTTTGATGGACTGGTAATTATCAAAATGGGAAATCACATCTTTGGCCCATTAATGCAAGGGAAAATCGTAGCTTAAATTCATCATTATATGCTAGTTACCAATGTAGCTGCACGTTTCCCCATGCTACGAATTTTCAAATTTTTGAAATTTTTTATCTTTTTCCCTCGTGCTATTCTCTTGGCGGAATGACTTTCGGCTCCTCTGCTATAAAAACCGTTTTTTGCCTTATTTCACTTTACCAAAATTCTCCAAGTGCACTCGTATTCTCTCCTAACTTTCTTGCGTTCTCGAATCTTAGCGTTTCAGAATTTTTTTTTTAAACTTCTAATTCTCCAATTACTCCAATTGAAATGGCCCCAAACCAGAGCCAAAAGCTTTAACCTGTTCCGAATTCTGAAGTGGACTCGCTGAGGAGGCAGCTCTGCTTCCTGGAGGGGTTACTCTTCGAACGGTCGAGGGGACTGCTGATTGGTATCGGCGTCCATCCTCTCCCGAAGGGTTCATTGTCTTGAGGAGAAAACACCTCGACTGGCTGCGATTCCCTCTCTCTCCTCTCGTCCATCAGTTTTTTCTCTGACGGGAATTCACCATATGCAGCTGAACGCCAACAGGGTCATGATTTTGATGGGACTTTCAGCCTTGTCTATTTTACTAAACATCCACGTCGACCTCGAGGTAGTTTTCTATGTGTACAAGCTCACCCACATCTCAAAGAAAAACTCCTACCCCATTTTCTGTCTCCAGCCACATCCGAGACACCACGTTTTTTAGGGTTTACCCGGGGTATGACAAGCAGTGGGATTCCTATTCTAAGCTATACACCATTGGAGGGGCATGGTGCTCTCCCTGCACTTCGCACTTTACTCACAGTAAGTAGTTTATTGACCTCAGGGCTTGTGTATTTTTATTCATTTTATTTTCCCAAATTTGACCCTGCACAGCTTCTGCAGAGGATAGCAGGTTCGACCCGTGGCCGTCGGTAGCTCAGCTTCAGGAGTTAGAAGGGGTCGTTGTTTTTGGGTTATCTGTTGATTGCCACCACATCCAAGCTTTTCTGAACCCTCAAGTGATGAACACGATACCTAGGATAGTTTTGCATCTCCACTTCCAACTGGACACCTGGGTTATCACCAAACATCTCTAGAGTCGGTTCGACACATCGGCTTTGAACTAGTTTCGCCGAGATGAGCAGAATCGTATCACACTAGTCGGCTGCCAGGTCATGGCCTCGAACCAAATGTCAGGGCCTAACGACTTAGTTGCGTCGACCAGTCATGAGCTCGAAGAGGCAGTGGGGCTTATGACCAGTGAGTGCGCCAGGCTTCGCAGTGAGGAAGCTGCTGCTCCCAAAAGAATTAAGGGTGAGTTTACCCTCGCGCTCTAAGGCTCTGTTGGCCGAATTAGAGTTGCATTTTAACCTTTCTGCTCATTCCCGTAGGTTCGGATACTGGCCCTTCAGTAGACCCTTCCCTGGCCAAGGGGAGTACCGTCGCCCACCGGGCCTGGCCCAAGGTCCCTGCTGGTCGGCGTCTGGTGGTGTCATCCGAGGATGAGGCCGGGGAGCAGGGGGTTGTCGCCCCAAGCGCAGATTCAGATGATGAGTTGGAAGGTCTGTTTGTGTCTGGGGACGATATGCCCGTGGTGCCTTCTCTCGAGGTGGGCAGGCCCGTGACCCAGGAGATACCGACTACAAAGATTAAGTACGGCAAAGAGGCATCTCCGAGCCTGCCTAGGGAGTCTGCTGCGCCGGCTCCTCCTGCCCCCAGCTCCGGGTCAAAGGCTAGTGCAGGGTCTAGTTTTGCTTGCTCCAATAGAGAGATTGCGGAGCTCAGGGGCGGAGCCCCTAGACTTAAATCTCGTCTGTCTTCTCCTCCACTTGTCCCGTTGAAAAGGGGTCACGATGAGGGTTCATCCGGAACGGAGGCTAGCCGACAGCGAAGAGGGGTAGACCCACCTCATCTTCGGACAGTGACGACAGTGCTACCTTGACCGTCATGAGGAGGAGGAGGTCTGCGTGCAGTGGTCCCTTCAAGTGCACTGGTCAAGACAAGACCGAAAAATCACAACTGGGCTGCTCTGCTTTGGAAGCGGCTAATGAGGCAGCGGTGGCTGCGATCGCGGAAGCTCATAATGCCAGTGACGTGCTGGCAGTGGCTGTGGAGGCTTCTATTGCCGATTTCACACCACCTTCTGTTGCCCCTATCTCTCCTACTCTAGGAGCGTCAATAGGCACCGCTGGGGTATCCTTGGTAGAGGGGAAATGGGTCCTTGTCATTGGTGGGGAGGAGCCGATTTCCTCAGATGCGAACGATGCCCAGGAGGAGGGTCCAGCTACGAAGTTTGAGCTGGAAGCACTTTCCCTAGGGAATATGGGTTTTGTCACTGACCACAGCATTGCGCAGGTTTAGGTCATGTAGCTGATATCTCTATTTCTCAATATCTGATCCCCTCATTAGTTTACTACGTGGATTCTGACTTTTGTTTATCCTGTAGCTGGCCGCTGTCTAATATTTCTATTCATCTCACATCGAAGGGCTGAGTGGGCTGTTGGCTGCCAATTGTAACACCCTCCTTAACCACGTACTACTAGTGAAGATTTATTAACTTTTTATTTACAAAGCGTTACTTCTCGCAAAATAATCCTGTATTTATTTTTCTAAAAATACGGGCTAATTTGAACTTTTTATTTTCTTTTTAAAACTCTATGGACAACTGGCTTTACCTACAAACATAGTGTGGATAAGTATATACATATATTACAAAATAAAAGGTAGTAAATAAGTATCAAAAGAAACGAACTAAAAACAACTTCATTGAGAGACTACAAAACATCCCAAAATACACAAACTGAGCCCCCACATGTGGTCAAAATATCCATATGTACAACACCAAGGTTGGGCCTCTATTCCAGCTCACAAGCTCATCTAGTCGTTTCAATCATTACCTGCAACACAAGACTATAATGAGCTACAGCTCAACAAGTAAAGTAATGGATGCTATGTTGCTCAATGACATGGAATAAATGTATAACTATGTTTGCTTAAATATTTCGGTAAAAATATTTTCCTTTAGCTCCCCCTTTGTCTTGTGTACACTGTCCGGTTTGGCACTGCACCTGCAGGACTTTTTGAACTGATAATATCCCATGGGCTCTCCTCTGGCCGGCTCTCACCACAGTGGGGCTCGTTACTAACCTTATTCCATTGTTACCCCGTTGAGCTCAAGAGATAAGGTAGCCCGAGACTGTAGTTTAGTCTACTATATAACTTGGAGGAGAAATATTGTGGCAAATCTTCTGACTAATCCTGTCAAACTTGCCCCTCACCTGGGGCTACCACTCTGAAACTGTAAATATTTATCTTGCTTCCCCGTAACAGTGACACAAAACCTTCTGAACGTTACCTGGTCTCAACCTTTCTGTGATAAACATGGCTTTGTACAATAATACTATGGTATTTTGGAAACCTGTCACCTATCTTAAACTTCTCTGTAAAACATGCATGGCCTCGTGATGTATAGGATAATGCCACATTAGAAATGCCAAGCATGTATATTGAAAGCGAAATACCAATGTTCATGCTCATAAACAAAATGCAAAGCATAAAAAAAATAATAAACACTCACATAGCACGTAATTCTTGTATTGCAGTTGAGTACTTTACTTACCTTGTCCCCAAGCTTCCTAAGTCTTTGCCCCTGAAATGCTCCTTGCTCAAGGTACGACTGACATGCCGCTATTATTTATCGCTAAAATTTTTTTTGATCACATAGCAAGCGATGAAACAAGAATTGGTATTATAAACTCAATCTTGAAAATAGTTAATCTTTCATGAAATTTCTAAGCAAGAGGATGTAATACCAAGAAATTGGTCTAACCACTTATTCAAAAGAAAATTATATAATGTTTAGTCAAGTCAAGTAGTTGTCACAAAACTAAAATATAAAACTAGGTGAATTAGTGATATGAAATCCTATAATTAGGAAATTAAAGTATCCACAAAGATTAATATATAAACAAGTACGCGTACTTATTGATCTTATTAGAATCAACTGTAATTTTTAGCAACCATAATCATCACTATGGATTCTTTTCCCAGGTATAAACGTTGTAACTATATCAAATAATACTAAAACTAATAACCCTTCATGTTAAGAGTAATTAAATAATCCATAAAATCTGGTAGTAGTTCACGTGTTAGACAAAACTCTTTTTTTTTTTATATAAATACACACACATTAAATTTTCTTCCTAAAGTTATATCCATAAGCATATATATAAAGTATTATTTTATAGTCATACAATCGGAACCCACTTTCATAAATCCTCTCAACAGTGGACAAAATAATCTAAAGAACTACTTAACTACAAGAACTAATCATTTATATCTTCCTATAATAGAGTCACTTAAAATGATGAAGATAAAACAATTATTAACAACTAGTAAAGTTACCTTTTTCATTGCGTAGCATATATGGAGGAACTAGAATCTCAACTGAGCATTTTTTTTTTAACAGTTATGTGAAGAGTGTAAATTTATATATCTATATAGAGCAACGAGAGAGAGAGAGAGTATGACTAAATAGGTGAAGCGGTGGAGAGATGGGAGTAAAACTAAAAGCTTCTAAAATATACATATATACTCCTTTGGGTTTTAACCGACTTAGTCAAAATTGGTCTCTACCTCTTTTATTATTATTTTAAACCATAATTAGATTCAAGTTTTATTCATAACATAAATATACTTACGTGTGGTTCAAAGAGACAAATAAATACATTTCTTTTTGATAAAACTAAACGAATACCCAAGTAAACATTAAGTCAACTATAATTTAAACAATTTAGGTAGAATAATGACCACCTAGGCATATACTTCTTAGATAAAAGAACAACGTATTTAGGAGTAAACATCTTGTGTTAAACTAAATTAATCAATATAAACGACTTATTAGATGTCAGATTCGTACTAATAAGCATGTCCTGAGCATTTCACTGTAGCAAAATTCTTTAGAAAATTAAAATTAATAACCATAGCAAATTTGTAAGAATAGTGCTAAAAATAATATGCACAAATAACCAACATTAAATGTAATGCAATCATGCTATTATTGGCTCTCTAAATTACGTAAGGAACTAGATGTCACACCAATACTATGGCGGCAAAGCAAAGCGAGATCGCCTTCACTACGGTGAAGGTAGACTTCGATTTGTATCGGAGTTTGGAAGAGGCCAGGGTCAACACTGTGGTGGCTCACGCCTTGAGCACGGAAAGGGCTAGGCGTGAGGAGTTGGCCACCAACTTGGCTGAGGCAGAAGGGAAAGTTCAGTCCTTCGAGGCTGAGGTTTCGGGTCTACATTATGAGGTCGGGCTAGCTCAAGCCGAAGTTAAGCTCAAAGAGCAGGAGTTGCAAAGTGCCGTAGCCAAGATGGGGTTCACTTTCATGCCCGTGACAGAGCCATCGAAGGCACTAAAAAGGCAAAGAAAATTGAGGCTAAGGCTAAACTGGAAGCTCACTCATTGTAATGCAGGCTCGATCAGTCTAATGAGGTAACCAGCCATCTCTATTTGGACTACTATAAACTGGTGAAAGCTCGTGTGGAGCTGAGTCACGAGCGTGGAAAAGACCTTGCCGATATTAATGCTCTTTTGGTTAATCTGTCATAGCGGCAGGCGGACTGAGGTTGGCGGTGCTGAAGGATAGGCTGGCAGATACAGAAAAGCTAAAGACAAAGTATTAGTGGCAGGTGGACGTCCTTTCTGCGGAGAACTATAGGTCTGGCTGGGAGAACAGAGAATTCGAGGGCCACGCAAAAGTAGTGATGCTAAACCAGTTTGATGAGCAGAAGGGTATTGAAAGGGACCATTATTCTGTTGGGTACTACATGCAGTAGCTGGGAGACGAGATTAATATCGTGTACTCTACTGATGTACTGAGGATGTTCGACGAAGAGAATGAAGGGCCCTTGACATCTGCCTCGGTCGGCAAAGAGATGATATATGTTTCCGATCCACCAGAACAGGTTGCGGACATTCTTGAGGGTCAGTCTGGTCCCGGTACTTCGACTGGCGGAGAACCAAGTGCGGTTGTCTTGTCCAGCGACGAGTCCGAGCCTGACATGCCGCCCCTGGCTGAAGCCGAACCGAGTGTTGATACTGGTATCCCTCCCCTTGTAGGAGGTAATTAGGGACCCTTGCTCCTTTGTATATTGGTAAAGTATGGGCTGTATAGTGTATCTTTATTTTATCCTCTTTTTTCCGTTGTTTGTAATTCTGGTCAGGGTCATACATCATATACGATGCCATTCCCTTGTCGATGGTTCGGCCGACCTCTGGGTCTGGCCCAATCGTATATGATTTGGAATCATTAGTAAATCCTCTCCACACTATGATTGACAAGATTAACTTCGGAAATCGGGACTTGAGCTCTGGCTCACCCAGTGGCGAGGATATGTAACCACTCTCATGGCTTCTCTTAACAGAGTTTGAGTATGTATGGTTGGACTTCTCCAACCCGAAATGGAATCATGCTAGGAACCAGCTTAAGGGATGGTGTATTCCTGTTTGGACACATCGTTGCAGAAGAAGAGGCCTGGGCTTGGCTCTTACCGGGAGCAGACAGGGCACTACCATTCTGATGTGTCTCTACGAGTTCGTCGTAGACCTTCTCCCGAAAAGTAATGAGGTGTAACACTCCTAGCTATACTACATAAAAATACGCTCACTTATATGTAGGAAAGCTAAGTAGTGCTAACTCACTTTTATTAACCTTAGAAAAGCGGAAAGTAGAGGATAAATTTAAACTTTTCTGTTTGGTTATGAAAACGTCTGTGATACACCTATTTTACACTGCAGTAATATATACATTTTGTACAATACAAAACACATTTCTTATATTATTCATAACTCCCTCAGGATCACTACATACACATACGTAGTAAAAATATATACAAGGTTCTCAAAAAGTCCTTCTTCAGTTTAAAACTGGCATATGAACAGCATTGGAGTGGAAATAGCTCAGCCAACATTACTCCTAGTTCTAATCATCTGCATCACAAGAACTAACTGAGCAATGGCTCAGTAAATGGAAATCCATGCATGCTTATGAACAAATGATATGAGTAATTTTCAAATATATAAATCTCAATGTCACAGATACACCGTCTTTAATATATACAATCATATACATAGGTTCTTGTGATGCTAGAGTGGAATTTCCACTTACCTTGTATTAAGAATGGATGAGAAAGTGAACGATAGATTTTCTCTCTAAGGAGTTTGATGTGCTTATGGTCCTATGGCATTCAGTCCCAATTAACTCAAGTTTCAGTAAAAGTTTATATAAGCAAAAGTATTTTGTTAAAATTAGTACATGCATTTTCTTCCAGGTAAAACAACAATTATAAAAACATCCATATGCCTTAATAAAGTTAGTTCCCTTTATTGTTCCTAGATCCTTAGATCGCGAGCACATCGGAATTATTCACGGCCAAAACATGAAATAATTAACACAATGTTCACATTTACCAGTCGTACATAATTGAAAGAACAAGAAGAAAGTCTCTGAAGTGGTAGTAATTAAATCTAACATAAGTGGACACTGTCCACTCATTCTCCATTCCAAGTTTTAAATAATATAATTGGCTATACAATTTTTCACCCCCCTCCTTTTTTCTTGTAACTTGGAATTCAATTTCCTGAATAAATATAAACCTTGGTAATAAGCTAAATTTTTCTGTAGCTAATAATATACATCAATTTGTAGTCATAGACTTAATATCAAAGATCTAATATCGAAGACATACAGACGCAGTTAATTGCTTCTAATAAAGTTTTAAATTAATCAGAAAAAGAAGCATCAATTGAACATCTTATCCATACAAGTTGATTTCATATAGGTTGGTCAAGAAAGTAGATCCATGACCCTTAATATTTTAGTTTTTCATCTCATACAGTTCACTAATAAGCAATTAACCACTTTCACAGTACTCCATATAAGCACCTATTCACTTTTCCATAGAACTGTAGTAGAATCTCTTCACTAAATATTTATTTTCTTTCTAATCACTATCTTATAATTTTCATAGAAGGAATAATAAAGAAAGTTTATGTAATTGTACTCCCTAGTTGAATAAAATTCATTAGTAAAGAATTAAGATAGTGGCCTAGTTTTCTATGCATACATGTAATAGCCACAAGATAAATAAAAGCAAATTCTTAAGAGGAATTCGCTCACCTTTTGCTGCGAAAAGTATTGTTTATACTAAGAGGTCTTATAAAACTAATAACTTCGTGAAGGTACCAGGAGTTTATAGTCGGTTTCAAGTTGCTAATGATATAAACTGAGACGAGGAAAGTGCTCACCGACTTTAGGAAAGTAATCATTTTATTGCCAGCATATATGTATATTTAAAATATACTATCTCAGGCGGTGGTTTCTCCCCACATGTAGTGCCAGTTGAATATATATATTTAATACTATACATAAGTTATATAAAGTTGAATATATATATTTTATACTATACATAAGTTATATAAATAAAAGCTATACGATCTAAAAATTAATAGTAAGCACCACATACAAAAAAAAATATTGCAACTAGACCCATATCAACTCCATAGCTCTAATAAAATCCTATTTATTCTCAATTCCAATTATTTCATCTCCACATTTTTTATTTTTTTTTTAGATTTGAACTTGGTAAAAATTAAATGCAAGAATGTTTATTATTGGCTCTAGGGTCTACCCGTTGGAAGTAGACCCTATGGGTTCTACCCATTAGAAGCAAACCCAGGTAAATTACGCACAAAAAAAAAATAACGCGTAATTTTCTAAACACAAAAACAGAAATCAAGGCCAATTGTTGTTGATTCATACTTGACTACCAGTTACAGAGTACAAGATAGGCAAATACTCGAACCCTCATGTAGTGCCCAATATTCTCACAGTCTACTTCCAATGGGTACGACCCTGGCTGTGTTAGCGACCAATCTCTCTTTCTTTCTCCTTTTCTTTTTTTTTTCAAACGAATCGCTTAGAGGGCTCGCTCTGGTGAAAGCATTAATCACACAGCTTTTCTCGTTTTATAGGGCACTTACTAGCGAGAATTTTATCGCTCAGTCTTTCCCTATCATGGATATGGTCGGGCGGCTGGCAAGCGTTTATTGCACAGCTCATTCCCTCTCGTACGTGTTCTTGGGACATTGGCAAGCATTTTATTGCACAATGTGATACCCATAGTACAGTTTTCGATATGTAAGGATCTTGTTAGGAATATTGGGATTCAGACCCTTGTAAATAGCAAAATGACAGATAAATTGATATGACAAGCACCTTGATTTGTGCCAAAACTGAAGTCTTTATTTAATAATGAAGGTAATTACAAGGGACTTACACATAATATTTTTTCAAGTGTTGTGTGTTCCATATATTGGGTAGGTTCTTCCCAGTCTTGAGTTCTTTCAAAACGTATGTGCCGATGTCGAGTACCTTGATTACTTTGTAAGTTCAGACCCATTTAGAATCCAGCTTTGAAGAATTCCTTGTTCTGACTTTTAAGACCCAATCTCCAGTGTTAAATCGACGAATATTGACCTTCTTCGCATAATAGGACCTGGCCGATTGGTGGTAAGAAGCTAAATAGATCAAGGCTATATCTCTAGTTTCCTCAAGGAGGTCTGTGTTGTGGCTTAGCTATTGTTCGTTTAACGAGGTGTCTTTCACCACTTCAGAGCGAAGGGTCGGAAGGCCAACTTCGGTCGAGATCACAGCTTCTGATCCGTAGACCATAGCTAAAGGTGTTCTTCCCATTGATCTTCATTCAGTAGTTCTGTGAGTCCATACTATGACTGGTAGCTCTTCTAGCCACTTTCCCTTGGTTTTTTCTAATTTTTTCTTTATGTTGCTGAAAATTGCTTTATTAGTAGCTTCAGCGAGGCTGTTTCCCTAGGGGTAGTTGACGAATGAGAAGCTGATCTTGATATCATACTGGTCGCATAGTTCTTTGAGTTTGGTATTTTGGAACTACGTGCCATGCTCGGCGTGTATCTCCTTCGGGATTCTATACTGGCAGATTATGTTCTTCCAGATGAAATTAATCGTGTCTGCTTTATTGACAGTGGTGTAGGCCTCCACTTCCACCAATTTGGTGAACTAATCTGTGGCTAGTAGAACGGGAAGTTCCCTTACGATGTCCAGACCCCACTTAGCGAAAGGCCAAGGGGTTATGTTCGAATGGAGCTCTTCCGCTGGTTGATGTTTCAGAGGGGCAAATCTTTGATATCTGTCGCACTTCTTGATAAATTGGACTGCCTCGGTCATCATGTATGGTCAGAAATATCTAGCCGTCATAGCCTTATGGGTGAGGCTCCATCCACTAGAGTAGTTTCTGTATACCCATTCGTGAATCTCTTCCATCAACTTTTGGGCCTCCGTCGGGCCTATGCACCTTAGCGTTGGTTCCATTGCTGACTTTCCGTACAGTTGGCCTTTCACGATAGCATATTGAGCAGCTTTGACTCTGGTCGATCTAGCCTTAGTGGGGTCTTCCGGTAGCTTGCCTGTCGTCAGATACTGTATAATCAGCGTCATCCAGCATTCGACCTCAGGTTCAGTCATGAACATATGGCACGCAGAGTTCTCTCTAGGATCCCTTGTGTATTCTTTCTCCCACAGCACCTCTTTATGCTTGGTTGTTCCTCCTAACGTGGTGCTTTTAGCTAACTTGTCAGCCTTCTGGTTCATCTCTCTAGACACTTGCTCAATGTCGAATTTACTGAAACTGGCTTTTACCCCTATCACCTTAGAGAAATACCTATGTAGCCTTGGCTCCTTTACTTCGAAGTCTCCTTTGATCTGGTCCACTATCAACTGTGAGTCGGTTTTCACTATAATACTTCTCGCTCTGAAGTCGGTAGCTAGCTCCAGACCCTGGAGCAGTGCTTTATATTCCGCTTCAATGTTGGTTGCCCTAAACTCCAGCCTCAGGGCTCTCTCTATCTTGAGTCTCGGAGGGCTATGTAAGACTATCCCAATGCCAGACCCCCAGGTATTCATGGATCCATCAGTGTAGAGTGTCCAAGTTGAGTTATCTGTAGTTGGAGGTGTCTGTGATGGGTTTTGTAGGTCTCCAAAGGATTGGATTTCTACTAGGAAGTCTGCTATAACCTATTCCTTCTTAGCCACCTGAGCCTGGTACTCGATGTCATATGTTCCTAGCTCGATGACCCATTTGGTCAGATGCCCCAATAAATCCAGCTTAGCTAGAATCTGTTGGATGACGAAATACGTGTATACCGTGATCGGATATGCTTCAAAGTACTGCCTCAACCTCTTCTTGGCATTTACCAGAGCTAGAACTAATTTTTCAACCATGCTATATCGTGTTTCTACTTCTAGTAGTATCTGGCTAGTATAAAATATGGGCTTCTGCTTGCCTTCCTTTTCAAAGAAAAGTACCGCACTAACTGCTACCTCGGATACTGCCAGATACGCGTACAAGCATCGTCCCTCCTTTGGCGAAGATAGGATGGGATGGTGGCTTAAGTATTCTTTCAGTTCTGTCAATACCTTATCCTACTCCTCCTCCCAGGTGACTGAAGAACTTTTCTTGATACACTAGAAGAAAGGCCGACATCGGTAAGACATCTTGGAGACGAACCAACTGAGTGCCGCGATTTTCTCGGTCAGACGTTGAATTTCTCTGACTGTCGTGGGTCTCTGTATGTCCGCGATTAAGGATAACTGGGTGGGATTAGCTTCAATGCCCCTTTCGCTCATTATGTGTCCCAAGAACTGGCCAGAAGATACTCCAAAGGTGCATTTTTTGGGGTTCAGACGCATTTGGTAATGTCTTAGTTTCGGAAGCACTCGTTCGAATGTTTTAGGTGGTCTACAGCTTCTTTACTTTTCACCACCATATCGTTAATGTAGACTTCCATCGTCTTTCCCAGTAGCTCAGCGAATATTTTGTTCATCAGTCTCTGGTAGGTTGCTCCTGCATTCTTTAGGCCAAACGACATCTGTTTGTAGCAATACAAACCTCGCTCCGTGATTAAGGCCGTATGGACTTGATCTTCGTTGTACAGCGGGATCTGATTGTAACTAGAGTAAGTGTCCAAAAAAGTCATTCTGCTGAAGCCGGCCGTAGCATCGACCATCTGATCGATCTTCAGCAGAGGGAAACTATCTTTTAGGTAGGCCTTGTTTAGGTTAGTAAAATCTATGCAGGTCTGGTCATCCCTATTCTTCTTTTTTACCACCACAGGGTTGGAGACCTAGTGGGGATATACGCACTCCTCAACCAAACCGTTCTCCATCAGCTTTTCTACCTCTTTATTAATAGCTCTGTTCTTCTCTGGTACAAATCTTCTAAGTTACTGTCTTACTGGAGAAAATTGGGATCGATGTTCAACTGATGGCAGGCGTGTGTAAGATTTATCCCGGGCGTATCATTGTGGGACCACGACAAAACGTCCCTATTTTGCCTTAAAAATTCAATTAGCCTATTCCTTTCTTCCTCTAGTAATAGGACTCCGACCAAGATTGTTTTCTCTGGGTCTGGCTTCTCTAAGGGGATCGCCACCACCTCCTCAATCGTGGTCTCCGGCTTGTCAGACTCTTCTTCGATCTTCTTCATGTATGCCGGTAGGCGATCCTTTAACTGTTATTTATCTTCTACCGGGGCACTCGTCGACTCTCCGGTCTGCTTCAAAGCAGTCGAAAAATATTTCTTCGCGGAAGTCTAGTCACCTCTGATGTCTATTGTATAAGTCCGGTCTTTTGACTGTCATCTCAAGGCCTGGTAGAGAGTTGACGCGACTCCATGCATAGCATGAATCCACCCTCTTCTCATAATGGCATTGAAAGAAGACTGACAGTCGATAGCGATAAACTCCATGTCCAGGCATCTCTTGATAGTGGAAACCTTCAAAGTTATGATGCCCAAGGGGCTGACCTTACTGCTATTGAAAGTGAATAGGGGTTGGTAGGTCGGCTTGAGCGTATTCCGTTCTAGACCCATGCCATTAAAGGTGCTTAGGAATAGTATGTCAACGCTACTGCCACCGTCAATCAGAACCCTTCTAACTATTGAGGAGACAATCTGCAGCTTTATTACCAGAGGGTCATCATAGGACAGATGCACGGTGGCCAGATCTTGCTGGGTAAAGGCGATGGGCTCGGTAGAGGCATAACTTTCTTTTGTCGTCAGGTGATTCACAGAATACCTCAACCCTTTTAAGTGTTTCACCTTTTCCTCGGTCCTTTTCTACAGTTTGGTTTTTTTCTCTTGACTTTGGGTCGGTTCTGGTCTACCCACAATCATTGGCACGATCCTCAGAGGCTGTTCTCCAGACCCTGAAGCTTGGGTATGTTTTCCCTGTCTTGGCTAGCAGCATTTTCCTTGTGTCGAACCCCATCTGCCTTCACGTATTATTTCAGTTTTTCGGCCTGGATGGCCATCATGACCTGTGCGTAGAGGTTACAGCAATGGATGGTGTCGTGGCCATGGCCCTTGTGGAACTGGTAGTATTTGTTCTTGTTCTTCATATGATTCAGAATACTAGACTTGGAGGGGTCTTTAAAAATGCCCGTATCTTTGTTTTGGAGAAAAATTACTTCGATCATCGTGTTGAGCTCGAACTTTGGCAGGGGATCTTTAAACGTCTTTCTCCTTTTGTTGCCTTCCTGATTGGCTTGGTTCGGGGTTATTTGCTTCAGAATTTGCTCTTAGGCTTGTGTGGGTCTTTTTACTCCTTGTGCAGTTGAGGTCTACGCTGGCATTGTCGTTATTGCTGCGGAAGCTTTGGGCAATTTCTGATGGCTTTCCAGCACCCTAAAGACTCCCTCCGACTTTGCCAGGACGTCGAACATGTCATATGGCTAATTCAAGGGCAGATGGTTTGAAAACATCGAACCCAGCTGCAGGCTTCTGACGAAGGAGCTCACAGCTTGAATTGGGTCAGCATCATGTATTAGGGACATTATATCCAAGAAACGAGACAAATATTCCTTCGGGGATTCACTCGCGGATTGCTCCAAGCGGTCCAGGTTTTGCATGGTCTTCTACTGCCTCCTGACATTTGCATACTACTTCAAGAACAGTTTGCAAAAATCTTCGAATCCATTTATGGACCCCTCTGAGAGTTGCCTGAACCACGATAGGGCTGGTCTTGCCAGGGTGGTGGAGAAAACCTTGCACGTTACAGCTTCATTTTTGGTCTCTAAAGCCATTTTCTGCTGAAACTGGTAGATGTGGTCAAGGGAGTCAGTCTTTCCTTCGAACGGCTTGAGTGTTGGGGTCGTGAAGTCTTTCGGCTTGGGCTCTATTTGGATCTAATCGGTGAAGGCTGTTCGGCTGATCCCATGTACGAGTCGGTGGGGGTCTGCCCATGATGGGCCTCGAATCTTTTACTCAGCTCTGCCATTATCTCCTGCTTCTAGCCGGGGAGCACGTCTTCTGGGCTCTTCTAGTGTCGTCTGTCCACTGCCACTTCTGCCTGGAAGGGCCTTGCTTGACTTTGCTGTTCTCCTCGCACCTGCGATCTAGACGGTGCGGGGACTTCCCCTACTGTTAGGGCATGTTGCCGATCTCTAAACTCTTGTTAGACCTCCTCGTCAAAGTCGTCCCTCTGTTCACTTTTGGCTTTGCTTACCCGTAAACCTTCAAGGCGTATATTATCTCTACGGACTTCGGCAACCTCATCTCTTAAGCCTAAGATGGCCTCACGAGCCATCTCCGCTTTCCTGTTAGCTTCTGTCAAGATGGCAAGCATTTGGTCTAGCTTTTGTTCCAAACTAGGCCGTGCTTCGAGGGAGCTCCATTCGGCGTCAGGCCGTGTGCTTCTTGTTGTTATTCTTGATAGTGCCATCTAATATCATATGACTTTTTGTTCAGAGAGAGAATTAACTTCAAGTCTCTGATTCTTCTTTCTCTTGCCTTTCCCACAGACGGGGCCAAATTGTTGGAACGTTTCTCACCAATTGTCTACCTATTCTCTTCGGCTCGGTCTACCCCTGCTCTTGATTCCGAAAAGGGGGTCGGGGGTGGCCACCTGTAAGACTCTCCGATACCTAAGTCAGATATTTTCTCAAAAACGGAAAGTAGTCAAGATAGCAAAAAATATAAATGAATCTTAAAACTATACTACGCATATATATATGTGTATGTCCTTGAATTAAGATCCCAGTGGCCCTTAATTTCAGGACCAATTACCTCTTTTTCCTCGTTGCATATCCCGGGAATTAAGGATTATGGATGCTACAACTTCCTTCGATTTGATGTTGCCCGCTTACTATGATCTCTTATGATATGCGCCTATACCGGGGTAAGATCGTGGTTGTCTGTAGCTCGATAAGGTAGTTCACCCAACGCACATGGTGACTGGGATGGAGCATTAAATGCTTTGTCTGAATCTGAGGTTGAATGCCACATGTGAGGGCAGAGGACAGGAAGACGTCAAGAGCTCCAGACCTAGTGCTAGGGTTAGTTTAGATTCGGCTGACCCCTGAGAGTCTATCTGAAGTAGACCCTAGGTGGGGCTCAGCACTAAACCTTACGGATTCGTTATACCTATATTTTGTCACGTAGAACTCTCGTGCCATTTAAGGAGTGTTCTTCAGAGCCCGTATTAAGCTCACCCATTATATCCTTTTACCTCTTCGCTTTTACAACTATGTGGCAGTTATCACGGAGATGGGCGCCACAGTAGCTATACTATTGGAGCAGGGGAGAGGCATAGGGTGTGCCTGATCTTTTGGTCAAGAGGCACAGCCATGTGGTGCGGGTGCCCATGTCTCTTGTTCCCCATGTTGAGCTCTTTTTCATCCTAATTTTAACCAATTTCCCTCTTCCTAGCCAGCTACAAAAAAACACAAATAAAATGATCAAAATAAAACATTGGTTGAGATTTTCAGAAATATATAAGATCAAAAGTACTACAAGTATATGCATAAAATGCTCATTAGCAAAAACCTTACATTCGCTTATAGTAGAGGCCTCCCAAAATTGCTTGTGTGGCAACGTCGTTGTAGCCACAAGGCCAATTTAGCAAGCTTATTGTGATCTACTGTTGTAGAATCTTGGGGTGACATAAAAAGAAAGCACCTTCCGACTTGAAGCAATCGAAGTCCACGTACAGAGCTCTTGCACAACTTGCAACCAAAATCATCTAGTTACAATCCTTATTTAATGGGCTTGGAGTGAAGCTCACTTCTAGTCCTATTCTTAATATGTGCACTTCATATTTAAAAAGTCGTTGCTAAAGAACTGGAGGTCAGGTATGTTCCTACCGAGAAACAAGTGGCAGATGTGGTTTTTGAAAACAATTTTCACATAAGCAGAAATGTTAGAACATTGAGAATTTAAAAATTTATTAAACTTTCTAGGATCGTCATGATTGTATACTAAATTTTGACAAATAAAAAAAAGGAGAAGAATATGGTTATCAATTGACGCGTTAGCAGCTTAAGCTTTCCTTTTGACATCAAATATCTTCTTCTCTGATAGCACACAAGAATGTAGTGTGTGGACATTTCCTTAATCATCAATTGAAATCACCCTTTTTTCTCTACCTTTTTCTCTCTATAGCAAGTCTCTCAATATTCAAAGACAATTGAATTTTTTTAGACCCCTTTTGTACGTATAAGAAAGTGGGAGAGTGGAGAGAAAAAAACGTGTAGCTGAAAGTGGGGAAGAGAGAACCGAATTTCTCTCCTGAAAAATCGGTATATACCTATGTTATAGCTCCCATTATACACGTTTAATGCCAATTATATAATAAAATATTGTTTTAATTACTTTAGTTAACTTATTTGAAATTTCAACAGTCTAACTAATTTCCCATTAAGTGAGGTATGTTTGGTCCCATCAACAACTTACTCTATACATGTAAATGGAGTTCAAATATATCCAAAATATCTCTTGAATTTTGTTACGATAATGGGTAACAAATAAACAAAATTTATAAATTAAATGACAATTAACTATTTATTTAATTAATTCATAATTAATTAATATAAGCTCTAGGAGAAACTTTATTATATGAATTATGACAAATTTTAACTTTTTATATTAATGTCACAATTTCAGAAGAGTCTATATTGATTTATAACGCTTATAAAGTTAATTCAATTATTAATCTCATTTGTTATATAGTATTAAGATAATAGAGAAGGGACTTATGGACTTATAATTCAAGCTTTAATAAATTTGATTATTAATTTAACTCTTAAATTAATAAACTAAGATTATTAATCTTAGTGTTATTCCATTATAAACTTGAAATTACACTCTTGAATTTATAGTATAAGTTATTCAAATAAAAGCATTGAATCGTCCAGAAGATTTAATTATTGCATATAGATTTATCCTCCATAAAAATTTCATAATTAGAGTTAGGTAATTATGTTATCTCTCTTATTACATCTTTATTCTTAAATTCGAATATTATTTGATTCTCGAATGAATAATTAATTTGAGACTATCTCATAAATTTGAGCATTCTATTATTCAAGTCTTGAATCAGTTATTTAAGAAAACTAATTTTTTAACATTAAAATGAAAATAATGAATTCCATATCTGTATATTAATATTCTTAGCCAATGGCAGAACAAGAATATTTTTTTAGCGGGGGCGAAAGTAAATTTTTTTAATACAATAATAATACAAAAAATGTATTTGAATATATAATAATATGCTCGATGAATTTTCATATCTTAAAAGAATTATACAATAATCTCGTTGTAAGTGTCAAATTATCAAAAATGAAATTCTTAGATCTATGAAATTTTTATAAGCATATAAACTGATCAAAATTTTAACTAAAAAAAATAAATATAAAAGATACAATACACCTTGTAGTTATATATATGTATGTTTGTATGTCTTTACTAGTATATAGAGTTGGAGTCATTGAAAACAATGAAAATTTTTATCAATCCTAATTTCCCCCTCTCAATTTTAGTTTATAAAATTGAATAGAAAATGAAAGTTAAAAATTAAGTGAGTCTTAAGTTGGGGAAAAAAAGTAATAATTCACATCTTATATAGGAAAATAAAACTAGACGAGATTATGAAAAAGCAGCTTCGAAGTTTTAACTTTTTTCCAAACTTGGGATTGGGATTCAATTTACTTAACAGTTCAAAACACCACTCTCATCGTCTGACAATTAATGTCACGCGTCATGAGTAATTTTGACTCATTTCTTAAAGTGTTAGTATCAGATAAATGTAGGATATGTTTATTATGAGAAAGCCAGAGTCATAAGCTAAAGAACTTTAGCTTGAAGCGAGTCCGTATACTCTAAGAAATTGGGGGAAAGGGGTCGCTGAAAATAAGTTGCCACATCTATTAGTGGAGAAGAACTTTAGTGGCTTGAAGAGTACTAGAACTATGTGAACAGTGAAAGAAAGAAACTTCGATGGTAAAAACTTTCCGCTCTTTTTTATGCATTTTGGATAATATAGATTGAATTTCTAACTACCAAGCGAAAAAATTACCCAAAAAAAAAAAAATAAATAAATAAATAAACAAGCGAAAAGGAGAAAAAGCTACAGCCTTCATCCGAAATGAAAGCTAACTCAATACCTATTGTGATAGCAATCTATATATAACACAAACTAAATATAAAAGAGGGTATTATGTGTTAGGGAATAACCTTCCTAATACACACAATAGTGGAAGCGACAAAATAAATGTGAAAAATAATGCTGAAATAAATAAACAAGACACACACAAAATTAGCGTGGTTCACCAAATTGGCTACGTCTACGGAGCTGCTACAGATCTTCACTATTGGGAGAAAAGAAACCTTTATAAGTATTTACACTCAATACTCTCAACTCACATCCCAAACCCCCAATACACCCAAGAGAAAAATTGTATTTTTCTCTAACTCTCAAGAGTAAACTCACTCTAATTTTACTTTCATAATACTTGGTGTTCTCACACTCTGGGATGATTAGAATGAAGGAATAGTGCCACTATTTATAGTTGAAGTTCACCCGTTATTTGCCACTCTTTTACCATATATATCACATTGGCAATACACGGTTACTCCATGGCTGATATACGTTTTGCCATATATAACTTTACATCATTTTTGTACACAGTATGTACCGTATTTTGTTAACTAGCAAGAGCATTGAATGCTCATTATACGGTTTGATAACCGTGTCTTGTTGGCATACGATAAGAGCAATTAATGCCCTTCACACTTCACACGTTACTAATCTCCCACTCGAAGACCAATTTCAATTATGTCTTCACACTCGATCAACGCAGTAGTTCATCTCCTCATCATTATTCTTTCAAGCCAACTGAAGCTGAACACATCTTCAGTTTGTCAATGGTCACCATCTTTGTTAACATATCAGTAGGATTCTGTTTACTATGAATCTTCTCAAGAGCTATAACTCCATCTTCTAAAGCTGAGCATATGAAATGGTACCGAACTTGTATATGCTTTATCCGAGCATGATAAATCGGATTCTTCACCAGATGAATAACACTTTGACTATCACAATGCAAAGTGCTCTTCCCATAATTCTGACCTAGTTTCTCTAGGAAACTCTGCAACTATATCAATTCCTTGCTTGCTTCTGTCACAGCAATATACTCAGCTTTAGTAGTAGAGAGTGCAATGATCTTTTGTAATCTTAAGACCTAGCTAATCACTATACCACCTAATGTGAATACATATCTAGTAGTACTCCTTTTGCCATCTATATCACCAGCTATGTTAGCATCCACATAGCCTTATAAACTAAAATTTGATTTTTTGAAGTACAAGACCATGTTACTGGTACCTCTCAAGTACCTGAGAATCCACTTCACTGTTTCTCAGTATTGTTTTCCCGGATTACTCATATATCAGCTCACTACTCCCACTGCATGTGCAATATCCAGTTTGGTACATACCATAGCATATAAGAGGCTGCCAATAGTAGAGGAATAATGCACCTTGGCCATGTAAGCTCGTTCCTGCTCAGTTGAGGGTGTCTGCTCCTTAGTTAGTTTAAAATGACTAGCCAAAGGAGTACTTACAAGTTTTGCACCATCCTTATTAAATATGCTAAGCACTTTTTTTACATAATCCTCTTGAGATAGCTTTAAAACTCCATTTGCTCTAGAAATCCTCATCCCAAGGATTTGTTTTGCAGCTCCCAGGTCCTTCATAGAAAATTTCTTGGATAATTCCCTCTTGAGTTTATCAATTTCTTCCATGCTAGCTCCAGCAACCAATATATCATCTACATATAAAAGTAGAATAATATAGGAATTGCTAAACTTCTTCACATAACAACAATGATCTGCCTAGCACCGTAAGTAACCATTGTTACTTATAAATGCATTGAACTTCTTGTACCACAGTCTTGGAGCCTATTTCAGGCCATACAGGCTCTTCTGAAGCTTACACACTATTTTCTCTTTTCTTTGTACTTCAAAATCTTGTGGCTGCTTCATGTAAATTTCTTCATCTAGGTCACTATGAAAAAATGTCGTCTTGATATCTAACTGCTCTAGATGCAAGTCTTCCTTAGCCACCAATCCAAGCACTGCTCTGATAGTGGTCAATTTAACTACTGGAGAGAAAATTTCAGTATAGTCGATGCCTTCTTTCTGTTGAAAACCTTTGACAACAAGCCTTGCCTTGTACCACTTACTACCATCATGTTCTTTCTTTATTCGGTACACCCACTTGTTGTGTAACTCCTCTTTCCTTCTGGTAGTTCTACCAACTTCCATGTCTGATTGGACGTCAGTGAATTTATCTCATCTTTCACGGCTAACTCCCACTAGGTTGACTCATCATTCTGCACTGCTTCTTCATAAGTCTCTGGCTCGTCTTTATCAGTCAATAGAATGTAATGTAGTGCCAGAGAATATCTCTAAGGAGGTCGAATTATTCTAGAAGATCTTCTAAGTTTAACCACTGGGGTTTGTGGGTCTACCACTGGTGCTACAGTTTCTCGATCTTCCTGGCTATCTACTGAGATGTCATTCAATTGAATTGTTTCCGTCTTCTTGACTTCAGGATATGCTCTATCAGCATCGGTGCTTAACCTATCCTTGTTCATTACCTCCTCCTTGAATATAACATCCTTGCTCCTGATGATCTTCCGATTTTGGTCATCCTAGAAATGATAACCAAACTCAGCATCACCATAACTAATAAAGAAACATTTCTTAGACTTGAGATCAAGTTTACTTCTACTAACAGGGTCAATATAAACATAAGGCAAACAACCAAATACTTTCAGGAAAGAAAGGTTTACCTCTTTACCGTTCCAGACCTCTTCTGGTATTCTGCAATCCAATGGTATTGATGGTCTTCTGTTGATAAGATATATAGTGGTATTAACTGCATCGGCCCAGAATGTCTTTGGCAAACCTGGGCATATAATCTCATGCTCCTTGCACGTTCATTCAGGGTTCTGTTCATTCTTTCAGTAACACTATTCATTTGAGGATTCCCTGGAATGGTTTTCTCGAACTTGATTCCATCAACGATACAATATTTCTTAAAGGTATCGTAAACATCGGATTTATTTTTAAAAAATAAACCCGTACCTTTCTGCTCGAATCGTCAATGAATGTCACATAGTATCTTGAGTTTCCAAAGGATGTCACAGGAGATAGCCCCTACACGTCTGTATAAATCAGTTCTAACTTTGCTTCTTTTAGTTTTCTTCTGTCTTTTGAAACACTCACCTTTTTCTGTTTGCCAAAGATACAGCTTTCACATAGGCTATGCTCAACAGACTTCAGTTGTGATAGTTTTTCTTTTTACAACATTACCTTCATTCTCTTCTCGCTCATATGCCCAAGTCTACAGTGCCATAGACTTGAATCAACACTAGCATTGACAGTCGCCAATGTACCTCTGCAACTAGAAGTCACGTAGAGACTTCCTGTTTTCTTTTCTCGAGCAACAACTATGGCTCCTTTGCTAAACTTTCACGAGCCACCAATAAAGGTCACATTGTGTCCTTCCTCGTCAAGCTGTCCCACCAATATAAGGTTATGCATTAGTCTTTGTATATACCTTATTTTCTGGATTTTCCACACTGATCTGTTTGATATCTTCAGACGGATATCACCCATACCAACAATATCTAAAGGTTCTCTATCGAATAGATAAACCTTTCCGTAATTACCAGTGACATAATTTTCCAATACATCATGGTGTGCAGTGGTATGAAACGAAGCTCCAGAGTCTAAGACCCAAGAGTCAATTGAATTATCTACAGATAATAGTAAAGCATCTTGTACCTTATCAGTCACGGCTGCAACGTTTCTGCTGTCGTCTTTCCTTGGTACTCTGTAATTCTCTTTTATGTCGCCAGTCGTGCCACAATTCCAGTATTCTGGTCTTCTTCTAGATCTGGACTTGTCTCTGCTATTTCTTGACTTGGACCTACTACGACTCTGGTTAGAATTCTTCTCGCTGCTCTTGCCCCTATTCTCGAGATTTAGGGCAGAACTCGATGATGCACCTTCACCCGAATCAATTCTACGAACTTCTTCCTCCAAAATTCAGTCTCTAACATCATTGAATCGTAGCTTTCCTTTGCCTACAGAATTACTAACCACAGCCCTCATTGGTTCCCAGCTATTTAGTAGAGATGCTAGAAGAATTAGAGCATGAACTTTATCATCGAAATTAATTTCGACAGACGTCAATTGAGAAGTGATTGTATTAAACTCATTGATATGTGTTGCAACTAAAACAACTTCTTCATCAAATGTACCTTGTTGTTTGCTAATGGTTTCTTATATGTGTCTGATAAGATGCTCATCATCTCTGCTGTAGTTTTCACCTCCGCCATATTATGAGCAATGTTCTTCATTAGCGTTAATCAGATTATGCTCAACACCTATCGATCAAGGAGTTCCCAGTCGTCATTCTCCATCTTCTCAGGTTTCTTTCTTGATAGAGGCTGATACAATTTTTTACCATGCAGATAATCATTGATCTACAATCTCTAGTACATGAAGTCTGTACCATCGAACTTGTCAATTTCGAATACTGATCTTTTACCTCTAGCCATTGCTCCCACTAAATCGAACCTTATCTCTGATATCAGTTGTTAAGGAGTAACCTCTCCAATACACACACAATAGTGAAAGCGATAAAATAAATATGAAAAATAATACTAAAATAAATAAACAAGACACATAAAATTAGTATGGTTCACTAAATTGGCTACGTCCATAGAGCTGCTGCAGATCTTCACTATTAGGAGAAAAGGAACCTTTACAAGTGTTTACACTCGACACTCTCAACTCACACCCCAGACTCCGAATATACCCAAGAAAAAAATTGTATTTTTCTTTAATTCTCAATAATAAACTTATTCTAATTTTACTGTCACAATACTTGGTGTATCTCAGACTCTGGGATGATTAGAATGAAGGAATAATGCCACTATTTATAGTTAAAATTCACCAATTATTTGTCACTCTTTTACCGGATATATCACACGGGCAATACACAATTATTTGCCACTCATTTACTATATATATCACATGGGCAATACACGGTTACTCCATAGCTGATATATGTTTTGCCATATATAACTTTACATGATTTTTGTACACGGTTTGTACCGTGTTTTGTTGACTGGCAAGAGCATTTAATACTCATCACACGGTTTGATAACCGTGTCTTGTTGGCACGCGATAAGAGCAATTAATGCTCTTTACACTTCACACGTTAACATTACGTATATCTCGCCAATCCAGAACTTACGTCATTTGGTTTTAGGCTCTTCAGCGTTTCTGTGTTCACTCTAGAACAGATACTAAAAATTAATCACCAGAACAGCTTTATATAAAAGACAAAAATAGGTGCAACTCAATAAGGACAACCACATTCGTTAACACTTATTAAGAAAAGAAACTATTATACTACACTAAAACAGCTCCACATAAAAAAGGAAAGAAAAAAGAAAAAAGAAGTAGGGGCTACAATGCAACACTTGTTGATACCTATACAAAGGTGCTTCCAAGATCCCATCTTTGATTTAACCAGTTTTCAGCCAACATAAATAGTGACTAGAGCCTTGCCTTCCAAAGTCACATGCGCCAATCTTGTTGAGTTATTGTCTCCGTAAGACGATTTCGCTACCACAACCTTTCAGCCAATTTCGCCACTATTTCTTTCAAAATCCCGGCAGACTATACCAAGTTAATTATAAATTGCTACAACCCCATTGTTGCATCCATACTAGTTTAAATGAATCCTTAGTATGGTGTACTCATGAAACGTGGATCTAAAACGTAGTTGGAAACGAGTAGACAAATCCTATTTGTAAACATAAATCCATTATACCAATATAACTTTATGAACGAGATTGGTATCCTCCCTGCACTGAAAGCAAACTCTTAACGTACGAACATTCCCATTCCGGATGTGTGTTCTCTGCCATGGTAAACACTCTGTACATTTGGTGGTGAAGGTTGTACAAGAAGAACCTTCCACCTTCTGTTCTCATGAGGACCTCATCATTCTTCAAGAAGGTCAATGGATACACAATGTTGGCTGAAGGACCGATTGTTAGTTTCTTGATCCAAGAACAAGGACGACCATTAACACCATCATAGCTGTCACCCGGCACCCATACTTGAATGAATTTTGTAATCGAGATTTCTCGCATAAAGACAAACAAAGCAATAGATTCATTCCAAACTGCAAGTTGAACCGAGACTTTTTGGCATGCCGCAAGATAATTCGGCAACACAGTGTCATGAAATACCTCATCAAACATATTAAGAGAAACAATAACGCTATGAGGCCATACATACCAATAAAAAATGTCTTTGCAGAAAACTGTCTCTGTATTCATTGGATAACCATTAAGTTCCAGTTGAATTCCAATCTCTTTCCAGGAATCATTTCTCAGACTATAAACCTCGGCTCTGGTTTTGAAGTACTCTATCTGATCACGAAGAAACCTATAGTGTCCGAACCTAACGACTTTGTAGTCATTAGCCCTCGAGTCATACCCAAGTAACACTCC
>JXTC01000607.1:106626-148963 GCA_002914845.1 Trema orientale | reverse complement strand
GACAATCGATAATAATGAACGGTTAATGACGTTGGTTAGGCGGATCGATGAGGAGGAGAAGAAAATTATTGGATCCACAGACTTTTATTATTATTATTTTTTTAGTTGGGAAGGGATGTGAACTCAAAGCATCTATTAAAGTTAGGTTATTATTAAGCTATATTTACTAGCAACCATGCAACAAGACCCCTTTTTTAATTTTTTGAGAGAGATTCTAATCAAATCTATAAACATACTATGATGTCAATTATTTTGCTAAAATAGGCTCACGCAATTATATTTTTATACGCACTTCGGTAGTGTAATAACATTTACCCGTTCGTAGCTTGGATACTGTCAAATATGTATGTATATACACATATATATTTTGTTTATAGTTCTTCATGGGAGTTTCCCACGATAAAAATATGTATGCTGTTTTTTTTTTAAAAAAAAAAAAGTGTATGCCGTATGGAACCTGGAAAAAATGGAAAATAGAGGGTCAGGTAATGTCAAATATATGCTCAATTATACACTTTCCTTTAGGGGAGTGAAAATTGAAAATACGTCTTTATAAGATTAAAATATTACCTTAAATATTATCCAATTAATTACCAGAATAAAATCTAGCCAATTCTTAAGGCATATCTAGCAAAATTTTCTTATGTGGCTGATCTCGCATCGTACAGTAGGTGCATATAAGTATTAACTTATTATAATTTGGTTCATGATGCAAAGCATCAAAGCATATTGATATAGAGGAATCTTTATGAAGATGGACACAGATGTATTTATGAAGAAGCACGTTGATTGTTGATGCTTTGAGTCTTTAAATATTGAACTTTTATAAGTTAAATTATAAAAAAAAAAAAACAAAACAAAACAAAAAACAAAATACACATGGGAAGTTGGGATTTGAACGGAAATGCCCCATTTTGGGGTCCCTGTTTTAGTAGATACTCCTATTATATTTTAGGATTTTTGGCATAATTAGTCCCTGAATTTTTTGACGATTTGCAATGTATCCCCTGAATTTTTTTTTTTGGCAATTAGGACCCTGAATTTAGAATTTTTGGCAATATATCCCCTGAACTTTTATTTTTGGCAATTAGGACCCTGAATTTAGAGTTTTTGGCATGATTGCCCCTGAATTTTTCGTTGATTTGTAATTTATTTTTTAATTGTTTAAAAATCTGCATATAACTCAGGGGATATATTGCAAATCAGCGAAAAATTCAGGGACTAATCATACCAAAAATCCTAAATTCAGGGTCTCAATTGCCAAAAAAAAAGTTCAGGGGATACATTGCAAATCTACGAAAAATTCAGGGGCTAATCATGTTAAAAATTCTAAATTCAGGGTCCTAATTGCCAAAAAAAAAAGTTCAGGGGATACATTGCAAACCATCGAAAAATTCAAGGACTAATCATGCCAAAAACCCTATATTTTATTAATAGAAATATCCATTTTCCATTTTAAGATTCATGTTATTCCAATTTTAACCCTTCAATCAAACCATCGTGCTCCCTCTCTCGCCCAAACCCATATATACGAACTGGATGTAGAGGTAGACCAAGATATTGAAATTGCACGCTGCCAGACGTTAGCAGATCTCATCAGTGTATTGTCGTAGGAAATCATCTTCACCTCCGGCACTACCAAGAACGGCAACATCTCCATTAATGGCAGATCTATGGAGAGAAGTGGCGCCACATCATCACCACATAGACCAAGTAAAGTGCATCATCTACTCAAACTGCTTGGGATTGGGACTCCATGGAATCATCTGAAGCATCACGCTTCTGTTTAAATTTTTCATTAAAATATATATTTTGTGAACGGTCAGATGTCTGTGCAAAAGAAAATATGGACGCTTGTCATACAAAGGGCAAAATAGTACTTAAGAGATCAAAATTTAAAAAGGGATATAAAAGTTAAAATTTATATTTATTAACACCTTGTTGAAAAAAAAGGCATGATGTTTAGTTTCCTCTAGGAAGTTTGTATATGCATGTGAGTAGTGTAGTATGTCATGTGTATTGATATTAAAAATTTAGTACAAATTTTAGTATATCTAGCATTATTCTATATTTATTAATTAAGGCATAAATATATAGCATGCTACAGTGTAATGAAGAAAAATAAAGAAAGAATATTTATATGTAGCATGCTATAGTAGTCAAGTTGTGTGAGTACTATAGCGTGCTATATATTTATATGTAGCATGTTATATATTTATTAGGGCACATTCGATAACACATTATTTGCAAAAAAAAAAAAAAAAAATTGGTTTTAATATAAGAACAAAAGTGTAAATTTTGTCCAAGGATAATTTGGTAATTTATATCCTTGGTAATTTAGCATTTTTTCGAATTTTAAATTAAAAATATTAGAAATGTATCTGGGCATGATTTGGTCTAGATTCATAAGGACTAAAGTGTAAGGAAGTTTTGGAAATAAGGATTAAAATGAAATTAATAAAAGGCGTAAGTGAAAGAAAGTTTGAGAAAGTGTGGTCAAAGAGAAATTTCTGAAACGGTGCACTGCCAAGCAAGAGATGCCACGTGGCCTATCTTCTTGCTTTTAAATCCTCCTACTCTTCCTCTCTTCTCACCCAAGGCCCCCAACATCCCTAAACCACCCAAACTGTCAACAGCTGCTGCTGGCACACCATGATCTCAGCCTGCCGACACGCCGCCAAGAAGTCTTCACCACCTACCGACAATGAAGACCGTCGACCACCGCCCCTGCTCGCACTGCCCAGCCATATGGAGGAGCCATGGAAGCCGCGGCTTGTCGTAGCCGTTTCAGGCGATTTCAGCCGCAAGTCACCGCCATTAGCCGCTGTTAAGGCAAAAGATTAATTAGAGGTAGTTAGTTGAATAGTTGAGTAGTTAGTATTCTGTTAAGTTTGTTACAGATCTGTTGTAACTATTGTTACCTCTATTAACTAGCTTCAGCTATATAAAACTAAGTCTCTGTAATTGTTCAATTAATTAATGAAATAAACTCTGTTTGTTCTTTTCATTCCTAGAGCTCTCTTTCTGATCTTTTACAATGACTAAGAAGTTTAACATGGTATCAGAGCATTCCTTTCCACCATTAATGGCGAATTTAGTTTCTTCAAGCAATCCTTCGTCTTCAAATGCTGCTGCCTCTTCATCATCTGTTTCTTCTCGTTTCGTTCCGATCAGTTTCAGCCACTCTGTTTCAGTGCGCTTGAGTGATAATAATTTTCTTTTTGTGGAAGCAGCAAGTTCTAGCTGCTATACGAGGCAACAAGCTTCAGAGTTTTCTTCAACCTAATTCAACTCCATTGAAGTTTCTTTCTGCAGATCATGAAGCTAGCAATGAAGTCAATCCAGTTTCTCTTGAATGGGAGCAACAGGATCAATTGCTCATGTCTTGGCTTCTTTCATCTATGACTGAGAGCGTCCTGACTCAGATGGTTAGATGTGAGACTTCTGATCAGGTTTGGCAAACACTTGATCAGTATTTCTCTTCTCAAATTTGTGCAAAAATTAATCAATTCAAGACTCAACTTCAAAATACAAGAAAAAGAACTCTTTCTCTTAATGAATATTTGCTAAAGATTAAAGCTTCTATCGATCTACTTGATTCTGTTGGTTACGTTGTATCTGCTACAGATCATATTGAAGCTATATTCAATGGACTCCCTGAGGAGTATGATACATTCGTTATTTCAGTTTCGTCACGTAAAGATGCTTATGCTGTTGTCGAGATGGAATCTTTATTGCTTGCTCAGGAAGGTCGAATTGAAAAGAATCTCAAAGAGTCTGATCCGGCACTAAATATGGCTAATCTAGCTATAAATGCTCCAAACAAAGTGGGTTATTCATCTACTACTTGATCATTCCCTCCCAGGTATAATGGTGGCTATCCAGCTCGAGGAGGTTACTCAACTCGTGGTGGATTCAATTCTGGTGTTTTTCATTCTGGGGGTTTCTCAGGTTTTCAGTAGAATTTTCACAATCATAGAGGAGGTTCCCATGGTCGAGGGGGTAGGTCACACTGGTTTAATACTAACAACAAGCCTCAATGTCAGCTATGTGGCAAACTTGGTCATCTTGTGATCAATTGTTTCTATCATTTTGACAAAGTCGTTTCAAGGACCTTCGAAACAATTTTCATCACCACAACATCAGCAGGGTCAGATGTTTCAGCAGGGTCAGATGCAAGCATGCTCACTACTCCTGCAACAGCTTGGGACACAAACTGGTATCCTGATTCTGGAGCAACAAACCATGTCACTCCTGTGCCAATAATCTCATGACAAGTGAAGAATATCCTGGGCAGGACAGAATTCATGTTGGTGATGGCACAGGTCTGACTATTAAACACATTGGTCATACTTCTTTTTCTTCTAAATTTTCTTCTAGAATACTTTCTCTCAATAATTTACTTCATGTTCCAGATATAACTAAAAACCTTTTAAGTGTTTCTAAGTTTGCTCAGGATAATGAAGTTTATTTTGAATTTCACTCTACCTCTTGTTTTGTGAAAGACCAGATGACCCACCAGATTTTATTGAAGGGGAAACTCAATAATGGCCTCTATATTTTTGATCATGATCAACTCCAATTTCTTTCATCTTCAGCTCAAGCTTCAGTTGTGCCTTCTTGTGTTAATTCTACACAACATATGTCTTGTAATACTTGTCATTCTCGTACTGTATATGATGATTGGCATACTAGACTAGGACATCCATATGTAAAGGTTGTACAAACTGTTCTTACGTCATGTAATGTACCAAATATCAATAAAACTTCTCTTTCATTTTGTTCAGCTTGTTGTCTTGGCAAAACACACAAGCCTCCATTTCCTAGTTCACAAACTGTTTATACTAAACCTCTCCAATTAGTTCACTCAGATTTGTGGGGTCCTTCCCCAACTCTTTCTTTCAATGGTTATAGGTACTATATTTCATTTTATTGATGCCTATTCCAAGTTCACTTGGATTTATCTCCTCAGACAGAAATCTGAAGCTTTTCAGTCTTTTTTGCATTTTAAGGCACAAGCTGAGTTACAACTTGGTACTACTATCAAAATGTTTCAATCTAACTGGGGAGGGGAGTTTAGAGCATTCGCTGATTATTTTCAAAGTAATGGTATCCTTCATCAAAATTCATGCCCTGTCACACATGAACAAAATGGTACTGCTGAGCGTAAGCATAGACATATTGTTGATATTGGTTTAACCTTACTTGCACATGCCTCAATGCCTCTCAAATTCTGGGATGAGGCTTTCAGAACTTCTGTCTATCTAATCAATCGGCTTCCCACACCATTACTTTCCAATAAAACTCTACTAGAAGTCTTATTTCATACCAAACCCAATTATTCAGTACTGAAGACCTTTGGTTGTGCCTGTTTTCCTAACCTCAGACCGTATAACAAACATAAGCTCCAATTTAGGTCTGCTCAATGCACTTTTCTTGGTTATAGTCTTAATCACAAAGGGTACAAGTGTCTTGATTCAAATGGTAGAATTTACATTTCTCGTGATGTTATTTTTAATGAGCATTCATTTCCTTTTGCTGCAACTTCCTCTTCATCTACTGTCACTTCTTCTACATTCCAAGATTTTCATATTCCTTCTGTTGTTATTCTACTTGTTTCTTCTTTAAATAACTTATCATCTGTTTTTGTTCAAGGAACTTCTTCTACCATGCCAACTAGTTCACAGGTTTTGTCTGTTCCGACATGTGTTACTACTGCCCAGGATCATGTTTTTCAGTCTCAAGCTGCTCATTCCTCTGATCTTCCCCTTTCTACTACTTCGACAGTGGCTATCTCTCCTCCACTAGTTCTGTTTCTACTGATCTTCCTGCTTCTACTTCATGTACCAGATTTCCCCAACATCCTATGCAAACCAGGTCTAAGTCTGGAATTACAAAGCCTAAAGTTTATCTGGCTTCTATTACTGAACCAGCTACAGTTTCAGATGCTTTGTTACATAAGGATTGGAAAGCTGCTATGGAAGATGAATTACTGGCTTTAGCTAGAAAGAATACATAGACTTTAGTTCCTTTACCAGAAGGGAGAAAAGCTATCGGCTATAAATGGGTTTTCAAGCTTAAAGAGAATCCTGATGGATCTATAAACAGGTATAAAGCTCAATTAGTGGCTAAGGGGTTTCACCAACAAGCTAGTTTTGATTTCACAGAGACATTTAGTCCTGTTGTTAAACCAGTCACAATTCGAGTTGTGCTTACACTTGCTCTTAGTCAAAATTGGCTAATCCGGTAATTAGATGTTAACAATGCTTTTCTTAATGGCACTTTGCAAGAGGAAGTGTTTATGGACCAACCTCCTGGGTTTGAACAATCTGATGCTCTTCATCTGGTATGTAAACTTCACAAAGCACTTTATGGCTTGAAGCAAGCTCCTTGAGCTTGGTTTGAACGTCTTCAGCAAGCACTTTGCACTTTTGGTTTTGTTTCTTCCAAAGCAGATCAGTCTCTCTTTACTAGAATTACCTCGCAACATACTACTTTGGTCCTAGTGTATGTTGATGACATACTAGTCACCGGTAGTGACTCCACTTTGATAACCAAACTTATAAGTAATCTCAACTCTGCCTTTGCACTTAAGGATCTAGGAGAGTTAAACTACTTCCTTGGTGTTCAGGTTTCTTATACATCTCAAGGTATTCATCTCTCACAAACTAAGTACATCAAAGATTTACTTTGCAAAACCAAAATGCAGTTTGCTCGACCTACCTCTACTCCTATGACTAGCGGGTTGAGACTCTCAGCTTATGGAAGTGATCCTGTGGAAGATATTCACTTGTACAGATCAGTAGTAGGAGCTTTACAGTATGTTACAGTCACTCGACCAGAAATAGCTTTCAGTGTTAATAAGGTTTGTCAATTTATGCAAAACCCACTTCAATCTCATTGGAGTGTAGTTAAACGGATTCTACGATACTTAGGCGGGACACTTGAATTTGGACTTCATCTCTGCAAGCCATGTAATCTAAATCTTGTAGCCTTTTGTGATGCTGATTGGGCATCAGATCCTGATGACAGAAGATCCACATCTGGTTTAAGCATCTTTCTTGGTAGTAATCTCATTGCTTGGCAGTCCAAAAAGCAACATACTGTGTCCAGGTCCAGTACAGAAGCAGAGTATAGGAGCTTAGCCAATACAGTGGCAGAACTCACATGGATTCAGTCTCTACTAAGTGAGTTGCAGATTATTTCAGCCAAGGTTCCTACTATCTGGTGTGATAATTTAAGTACTGTCATGCTAGCTGCGAATCCTATTCTTCATGCCTGAACAAAGCACATTGAGCTTGATTTGTATTTTGTTAGAGAAAGAGTTGTTAACAAGAGCCTCGATGTCAAACATGTTCCTTCATCTGATCAAATTGCAGATGGTCTTACAAAGGCTATTTCGAGTACCAGGTTTCACAGTCACAGACACAAACTCAGAGTAGAAGATTTATCTACGCTGAGTTTGAGGGGGGCTGTTAAGGCAAAAGATTAATTAGAGGTAGTTAGTTGATTAGTTGAGTAGTTAGTATTCTGTTGAGTTTGTTACAGATCTGTTGTAACTATTGTTACCTCTATTAACTAGCTTCAGCTATATAAAACGAAGTCTCTGTAAATTTTCAATTAATCAATGAAATAAACTCTGTTTGTTCTTTTCATTCTTAAAGCTCTCTTTCTGATCTTTTACAATGACTAAGAAGTTTAACAGCTGCCATGAATGCTCAAGAGCATCTTCCCGAATCTAACCCCATAAGTCTCGGTCACTATTTTCTGGTGAGTAAGCTCCAGTGAGCAATTGGATATTTTTTAGCCATTTCTCAAATTTAATTTTGGATGACAAATGATTTGTTCGTGAAATTTGGTGTGATAGTCGGAAGATTTAATACATAAAAAGGGATGATTGTTTTTGTGGAGTTGAATTTTTGATCGTTAGAAATTTCGAATTGAAAAATTGGTATTATTGCAATTATTTTCAAAAAAAAAGTGATATTTCAGTAATTATTTTGATAAACTAATTATTTCGGTCGTGAAACTTTTATCGAGTAAAAGAGGAGATTAAAACATGAATGAATATGGTAGTTTTGTGTTGAAATGAAATCTAGAAATGAGACATTTTTTTTAAATAGAAAATGTGGTATTTTTCTAAATATTTCTAAAAATGGTATTTTGTAACTTTTCGGATTTAAGGCTCGTTTATAGCTCGGGACCTCGATACTAAGTTTTGACCTCAAAATCGGACTAAGTGAAGTCGAGAGGCAAAATTTGATATAAAACATCGCTATGTTTCGATATAGCACGAATTTCGAGATACAAAATAGTATCATTTTGCTTGCCACGAGCGGGTCTCAGCCTGGAACCCAAATTTATCTAATTATATATATGTGTAACGTAGTTATTTTGGACGTTAGGAATTCAGTGGCGAAGTCTGTTTCGCAATTTGAAGCTCTGCTGAGAAATCGAATTTTCGAACCAAGCAATCGAGGATTCGAAAACGGCCCCCCAACTCTCCGAATGACCACCAAATGACGTCAAACACCATCCATAGGTCCGTAACACTGACAAGTCACTCGTTTGAGATAGAGATTCAATTACTTGATTCTAAAATTAGTTTAATTATGAATTATACATATTTTATATAAATATGGAATTTTGTGAATTATTTTGTGAAAAATTTGTTTATACCTATTTGAATCGATTTAAGATTGAAACTACCTGAGAGGCACGTCACACTGGTTAGTATGCCATATATTTTATTTAAACTATTTATTGCAGGAACTGAAGTTTATGGATTTTTGGTGAAAAATCAATTATAGAAAAATTGATGAGTTTGGAAACTTGGCTTTGATAATTGAACACAGGGTTACTATATAGTTATTTTAATAATTTTATATTAAATAAACTTAAACTAATCAAATTAAATTAAAATACCTATATCTAATAAAGTAACATAAAATTAAATAAAACTAAATCCAAACCAAAACAAAATAAAACAAAGTAAATTACTTAAAATTACTCTAAGACAAACATTTTTAATGAATAAAAAGTACGAATAACTCTATAAAAATAGAGTTATCATTTTGGAATATTTAACTAACCATACAAGAATTTGAAAATATTATTTGGTTTATTACTAAAAATTTGTAATCAAATCTCTACTGAGTATTCACGTGCTTACCCTACTACTCTTCTCTCTTCTCAGGTTTAATTGCAGCATTAAATCATCGATTAGCTAATATTCGTGTTCTAGCAATCTTTCTGGGTTTGTATCACCTCGATGATTGGTATTTTCCAATCTTCTTCTATTTATTTGGCCTCTAGTTATATATATTTATAAGTCAATGTATGAGAAAATTTTAAATCACTATTAAAGATTTTGTAAATATAAATGTGGTTTATTTAAATATCATTGTTGTTTTCTAAAAGTTTTGAAATTATAAAAAATTTGACTTGATATTTTTGTGAAATATTTAAAAACATCTTTTAGTAAAATTCTCAATCTGTCATTGGCCCGGAGTCCAGGTCGCGACATGATTTTTTGAGGGATTATATAAAGAGTGTTTGTTGGTCTATAACCCAATTCCTATTATCTTGCTTCTAGTTTTTTGTTTGTCTCTTTTTGGCTCGTTTTGGTCATTATTTTGGGAGAGCGTCGGGTCGTGACATTATTTTTTGAGGGTTACATAAAGTTATTTATTGGCCTATAACTCAATTCCTATTATCTTGTTTCTAGTTTTCTATTTATCTCTTTTTGGCTCGTTTTGGTTATTATTTGGGAGAGCGTCCAAAATAAAAACTTTGTTGTCCGAAATTTATTTAAGATCTTAAGGTACCAAATAAAGAGTGTTTATTAGTCTCCAACTAACATTCTATAATCTAGCACTTAGTTTTCCCAATTTGTCCTTTTCGGCTCATTATGTTCTTTTTTTTTTCGAGAGCATTCAAAATAAAGTTTGTAGCCCAAAACTTACCTAATATCTCAAGGTCCCAAATATTGTTCGCATTTTTAGACTGCATAACGGTACTAATTATGTTGTCACCCTCTTTTGCTCCATATTACTTCTAAATTAGATTGAAAATTTTAACTACTACTTACTATATATTCCATTATCCCTAAACTATCTCTCAAACATACATATTTTTTTAAACATGTTTCCAAACTTCGGGAATGTTATCCTTTGTCTCATTTAGTTGTCCTAATATTTGTCTTTTTTTTTAAAAAAAAGAAAAAGAAAAAAAATAGAGGCTTAACTAATGACATCCACTTAATACAAAGAAAGGAAAATAACTCACATACTCTGGGAGTCGAACTCGCGACCTAATACCCAAAATCCATCTTACCCCATCCACTAAGCTAGTCCCAATGAGTGTTGTCCTAATATTTATCATTTCTTTGTCTAGTCCTCCAAGTTAAGTCTAAGTATTCAAGCCTTATTGAAGAAAAATAAAGAAAGAATAAAACTCTAGAAAGGAAGAAGAAAATGAAGTAAAGAAGCACAACTTAAGGTATCTACAGAGAAAGGTTCAATTCAATCATATTCTAGGTTTGATTATTATTATTTTACTATTTTTTGGCTCAATTGATTGAGGATTGTTTATTAATTCCATCTAATGATACTAATATTCTCCACTTTTTAAAGAAAAATACCTACACTTCTAATTCTCATATTACTAACAAATTTTATAAAAGAAAAATGCTTAAAGTCTTTTATGATACTAAACAACACAAGCTAATTAGTTAGATTCCCACACTTCTGAATTTGATTATGGCTACACAAAAGTGCCCCTTAATATATTTAACACTTGTCAATAGACACCGGTATTTATCCCTTTCTTTTTTTAGATCCCAACCAGATCGATACAAAACACTTTCCCATCAAACTAAAATTTAACTTTAATATCTTTCGTGTTGAGAATTTCTTATTTAGATGATGGTTCCACTCGATTTCAATTTAAAAATGATCATATTGTTATAGGGCATTATTAGTGTCCAAAAGACCACATAATGTATTTTTCTTTTATATAAGAATTAATAAACTGCATTTCACTCATCTTTCATTATTAACTATGATTATTAACTATGAAAAAATACAGTTCTAATTGATGTGTAATTATAATCAATAACAAAAAAACGTTGTGATGTTGGCACCAATGTGATACACATTGCTTCGTAACAAAACTTCTTTATAAATTAAAGGGTTATTATAATAATAAAAAAAAGAACTTCGGATTTTTATTTTAGCAAAAAAAAATCTTAAATTTTTCGTTGTATCAAATAAAACTTTAAGTATTTTTAATTCTAATGATAAAAACATTGGGTTTGTGATTAAATCAAATAAGTATTCTATACTTATGTATTATTTTTTAAAATTATCAAAAACTAAAAAAGTGAACATTTTCAATATAGAATGACATAGCTTTCACTTAATTGGGATAATTGTCAATGCAAATAGCCTTGTATTAGCCGCGCATGACGGTGTATACTAAAGAAAAATAGGTCATTTAACTTATTTTGCAGACTAGTTTGATTCGATTTTATAATCTAAATATTTTATTTGATATAACTAAAAACTCAAGGGTTTTTTTCGCTAAAATTATACAAAAACAAGGTTTTTTTTGATATAATCGAAAGTATAGGGTTTTTTTCGCTAAAATTAAAGAACTTGGGATTTTTTCGATAATAACCCTAAATTAAGTGCAAATATTAATCAACGCGCGCGGTTATAAAGGTCATTTTTTAATTTCTTTTTTTTTTTTCATGGAATTATGGTTCATGATTAAAAAACACTACAATATATTGTTTATATTAATTTGATTGACAATATAAATTGTTTTTGCACTCACATTTAAATTGGCACTTTTTATTGTACTGAACGATACAATCATGTAATTTTGATAAAGCCATGAAGGCTGAAGCACATACGTTAATTCTCAGATAGCCTGAATTCGCATGCTTCGTCAATAAGCGACTCCAAAGCTTGCCACGACGACCCACCTTCCTGCACAGCCTTCTTCGCCATGTCTGCAACTTCCTTCACCTTCTTCCTCACCTCCTTCCCCATCTTTCCCTCCATTAACTCCCTCATCATTTTCTTCAACTCTTGGCTCTTCACAAACCCGCTCACTGATCCATCACACGTCTCAACTCTGAGCCCCACCTTGATCTCCTCCACCACCATTTTCGCATTCAGAGGCTGTTCGGCCATCATGGGCCACGCCAGAATGGGTACCCCGGCGCTGATACTCTCCAGCACCGAGTTCCATCCGCAGTGACTCAAAAACCCTTGTACGCTTTCGTGATTCAGTATCTTGATTTGGTCAACCCAGTCTCTGACCACCATTCCCCTGTTTTTCACTCTGTCTTCGAACCCATCTGGGAAACACTTCTCTGCACTCCCATCTTTTGGTTTTCGTATCACCCACAAGAAATTCACATCTGATTCTTCCAACCCTTTTGCCATTTCTCTGAGTTGTTCGGATGAAAGCTTCACTTGTGACCCAAACGCCACGTAAAGAACTGGACCCGATCCGTTCTCTAATTTTTCGTCAAGCCATTGATGAACATCGTCCCTCATGAAGTTTTCTGGCTCATCATGTTGTTGAGCATTCGAATTCGGTGACTGGGCCAGGCAAAGTGGTCCAACGGGCCATGACTTGGGCCCGATCTCTCGGTTCCAGTAGTCGATAAACACTGGCTCAAGCTCATAGAAGCTGTTGGCAATAATGCCAAAGCTTCGTTTCGTTGCCTCTGCAAATTTCAATAGGAACTCGAGACCAATAGGATTGGCTTCCGGATTTCGAGCCACCGGGTCAAACTCATCTTTGTTGGCTTTAATCCAAGGAAAGCCAGGAACTGTAATGGTCTCACACTCACTCTGTTTTAGTACTCCACTCACAGCCACAACTGCGGCCACGGTCATGGCGTAAGTGGACGAACCGAACGAAAACAGCCGTGGGAACCCCAACTTGGCGGCCGACTCGACGGTCCACCAGAGGAACCCATCGGAGACCAGGAAGCTCACCGGAGGATCGAGATTCTTCAGGGCTCGTTCGAAGTCCGGTTTCATGAGCTCGGTTGCGTTGGCGAAGGTGTGGAACAGAGACATGGAAGGGAGGGCGTCCGTACTCTCGACGCCGGTGGGGACGCCGGAGACGCTTTCCGGGAAGGGTAGTTCGACGATGGCGGCGGCGGTACCAGCGAGAAACTTAGCGATGAAGGGTCGGTTGGCCGGAGTTGTGACGAATGTGACGGTCATATGGCGGCGACGGTGGAGGAGGCGGCGGGCTAGCTGGAGGAGTGGCATGGTGTGGCCTTTAGACATGAAGGGGAACAAAACGACATGCTGACGTGGCGGTTGTGAAACGTCGTCATTTCCCGTGTTTGAGGCCATTTTTGATGTAATCCTTCCTCAGTTACCGATCTCTCTCTCTCTCTCTCAACTATTTATATCTTCTAGTTTCTTCTGAACAAGACTATCGTCTAGTGTGTGTACCGATGCTCCATCTATATATGATTTTTATAGATAAAACAGTAACATAACAGCAACAGGCAGCAAATCGACAAAAATTTTAAAAGTAAAAGATAATGTTAAAAAAAAATAGAAAATAAAAAAATTGATGGCGCTAAGCTAAAGCTATTAAGCTAAACGTCTAAACAATGTTGATATTCCACGAGGACCACGACCTACAAGGGTAATGGTCGAGCAATATCGTGTATTCGTGTGCTAATTAGCAAATATGATATCGTGTTACATTAATATTTTGTATTCGTATGATTAGTAATGTTCGTAATTTATTTTTTCTACACGCTCGTATAGGAAGAAAGACAAAAGTCGTGATAGGCACGACAAAATTAGTTATGATTTGACTATCACAACTTGAAATCTAACAAGATCGGAAAATCGAGAGTTCGGTTTTGTCATACATATGTTCCATGCCACCATTACACACTTTATCCTTTATCCTTTAATTAGTAAAATAAGAACTGAAAACATACCTTTCATTGCGACATTAAAATATATTACTTTTTACTTGCTTTATTTGTTGTTTTTTTTTTTTTTGAAAGAATTTAGTTGCTTTATCTAATTAATTACCATATTAAAATCTAGCAAAATCTTCTGACGTTAGCTAGTTAATTTTCTTTTCATCTCACTTTGTGCTAATAATAAGAATTCGGTTCGTGATTCACGCACAATGTATGGACCTAAGCGACAACGCGTACATAAATTGGCACGTTATAGTGGATACTTTATGAAAGGGATGTTGATGCTTCTTTACTTGTTCATCGTTATTGAACTTGTCATAATATTCTTGGGGAAAACAAATTTTGAAGTTTTTATATGCATGTGACTGTAGCATGTTATATTTAAGGCATATTCTCGGTGTTTTGGGTATTATTAAAAAACAAAATTGTGAATAATCACTAATTCCAAAATTGGGGCATAATAAATAATGTGATAAACATAATTGAAAAATAGAAAATTATTTTACTATGACATGTCAACTTCTTGTTGGAAGTAAGATTTGTGTCATAGCAACTACAATCAATGCCAGGTGTCAAGCTATAAATCAGAGTAAACGTCAGCAGCAACTGGTTGCAAGACACCTAGGATGGAAGCGCCAATCGTTGAGGAGGCCAGCTACAAACTAAGATGACACCTCATGCCATATAGGTGTCAAACTCTAAAAGAGCGTCAATCTTCTACAAGTCGATTAAGCACTTTGTACTTGTCTATACATATAGAAGTCAGATGCAATGCAAGTCACAAGCATTCGTTATCAAAACAATCCTCTCTCTCTTTCTTCCTCTCTCGTTTTATTTCTTTCCTTTCGTTGCCGTGTATATCTCTTCCTCTAATTCTCCTTTTCTCTTTATGGTCTTGCTTCTAGATACTTGAGTGCAGCTTATATTCTTTAACTAATTTTAAGCTCCATCACGTGAAACCTCTAATTTCATCAGCATCAACATATAGCATTATCTTTCCCACCCACCGTGACCAATTCTACTAGACTATTCTCTCGGATGGTGTTTGGTTCGTAGAATATAATTAAAATAGTAACGAGAATCGTAATAGAATAGAATTAGAAAAAGAATAAGTAAAACTTAAAATAATCTTGAAATAGAATGGAAAAAAATATTCTGTTCACAAAAATGCCCTTATTTTTAAATGTTTGAAAGGACAAAATAGGAAAAAATAGATATTAAATTTTTAGTAATGATGGAATTATTATTCCCTCGGTGGTAGAGTGAAATTATTATTTTATTGGATAATTCTACCATTTAATGTAATTATGATTCTATTGGAATCACAATTCTTTTGCTAAAAACATAACCAAATAAAAGAATGCACTTTCTTTTGGAATTGCTTTTTCATTCCAAAGTTCATTCCTTTGCACCAAACATATCCTCATTGTTGTTAAATATTATTAAACCATCTTGGTCTTTTACTCTTGACCACACTTTGCCATTTGTTCCAAGTCATTACCATCATCTTCATCCATTATTTCCCCTCCAACTCACGTCCAAACTCTCTCCGTTTTGTTCACTTATTAACCATTAGTCAAAATCTTCTCACTTTTATATTGAACCCGTGGTCCTTTTCTCATCGTCTTATTATCCTCACATTCACAGCACTTGGTCACCAAGTTTTCCTACATACACGTACAGGTATATTTATACAAACATGTATCCATATACATATCTCAATAGACACATCTATATAAATATACACACATATACATATACTATAGTTATCGTGGGGTATCGAGCTACTTTTCACAATTTTGTGTTTGACCTATAGCACAAATTTGGGGTGCTGTGGTCTTTATAACGTTATTATATATCTATACATGTATCTTATATCTCTACAACTCGGTGTGTAATTTGTATCGCTGCCTTAGGTGCGATCAATTACTCTGCTTCCCTTTTTCCCGTAAAGTAATCAGTATTGCTGGTTTTAGTGCGATCGGTTTCTTTACTCTTGTCAATAGGTCATATCGCTTTTATTTAGTACACACATTTATTTAGTGATCTCTGTTATTTTCTTCCGTAATAGGTCATATCGCTGTATTTTAATTCAGCACTTTAAATTCAATAATTTATTATTTTGTATTTTCTAATGATATGACTGGTCTTACCGTTTCGGAATTCTAGCCGCTCTAACTAACTTCAGGTAGTATTACGGACGATCATACCGCCTACGACAGCTATTAATTACTTATTTTTCACATTTTATTTCTACTACTAACTCCTAGTTGACAATATGGTCAGTTTATTCGTCTCATCAATCTTTAATATTATTTTATTTTTGTTTATCATATTATTAAATAGTAAGTGAGTCATTCTTGTTACCGTCTATCATGCCTAAATCAGTGGGGAAAGTCGTTCTCATTGCGATCACCTATCCTGTTTTGATACATGAGAAGTGTTGTAATCACCTTTACTCATATCCATACTAATTGCTTAATCCACTCATTTTCTGTTTTGTCTAATGAAATATAGGTCATTTTTTAATTAATTAAGAGCTCAATTTTCACCTAAAAACTCGGCGACACCAATTGTTTTTTAATTGGAAGATATTTTTTCAGATATTGCTAATTAAGAATATATATCCTTTTTTTTTACTTAAAAATAAAAATATTATCAGGCAGAGCAAGCAATCTGAACAAGTCTAAAATGAGTCTCACTTCTTAGGATCGTATGCCCTTTTGAGTTTTGCTCTAAAATGGTTGAGTTTTTTCATTTTTTTTTCCTCGATTATCTACAAAGGTTGAGTTTGTTATGTTGGTTCAACTTCTAAATATCTAAATATTTTGTGTGAAATATTAAATGATTCATGAATTCTAAATATTCTGATTACGGTATAACCTCAATTAAATAATACTTTTAGCTTCTCAGAAAAAAAAAGAAGGTTTTTTTAGCCAATCCTGATATTGGACTAATGTGATAAATTAATAATTCGTTAAAGAGTTAACTGTAAAAAAATACCTTTAAATTTGATATTTTCACAATTTAAAACCCTATGTCTTGGTTTCTACCGAAAAAAAAAAAAACCCTCACATTTTGAAATTTAAAAAATTTGTACTATGCATCCATATTTTTACTCTTTTTTTGTGATTATTTTAACTATTTAGAAATAAGAATAACATTTCATAAGTTTGCATTTACAATTTTTGGGGAAATAAATGTGTCAAAATATGAATAAATAATACAAATTTTTTGAATTTCAAAATGTAAGGATTTTTTTTTTTTTTTTTGCAGAAACCTAAACATATAGTTTAAATTGCAGAAATGCCAAACTTGAGGGATATTTTTTTTCTCAATCAATCCAACCATTAAATTTATAAGATAAGACATTTAAAAAAAAAAACACATAGGTCCCACTTGGTATATAAATTAATAATCTCCTTATACATCAAAATTATATCTATACATAACTCAATTATGAGGCCTTCGGATGTAAGTTACATTTTCTATGTTGTACTCACACAGTACTTTACACATTTCATCTGTCACTGTTGATTTTTTATTTACACCATTGAGATGAAAAGCCATTGTGTTTAGTTTTACCATTTGTAATAATGTATGTTCTTTTTAGTACTTAAATATAGATGTTTTTGCTTGACTTAATGTTCATGAAGTATATTGATTAAGTATATATATACATCAGACGTAATTTTAATTTGGTGCAAAAATTAATAAATCCATGACTTCTATTTAATAAGACCAATTACATTTATAAACTTATTTTGGTTAAATATATACATAGAATAATGATAACTCATAATCCAGTAATTCGTATAATCAAAATAGACAATATTAAGTTTAATGTTTTTGGAAAAAAAAAATACCTTCATAAATTATTTTTTATTAACAAATATGTAAATTATTATTTTTAACTTTTCTAAGTTTCTAAAATATGATTTTTTAGTACATGTTTAATAGCTTTATGACATGTATTATGTTTTAAAGTTAAATTTATTGTATTCCATAATTACAAAGGCGGGGATTTATTGTTATTTTAGAGATTGATACTTCGTATAATAGCCTATTTGTTTATCTTGAGAGAAAATTAGTAATTATAGTAAATGTCCTTTTTTCAATACATCGTTTTAGTTAATGCCTGTTTTTTTCTTTTGTTATAGTTAAATGACCTAGTAAATCAATTCACTAGGTATATAAATTATTATAGTGAATCCTATTTATATTCTAAATAATTCTATTTATATACTAAGTAAATCAGCTTTTACAATGAGTTAGTATATAGTTGATGTACCAAGTATATTAGTTTCTATGCCGACTAAATCAATTTTTACGCTTGATATATTACCTGAAAAATAGACATCAATACTAAGAAAGCCCAGATTCAGCTATTTTGTTAAAAGACAAAAAAAAAAATTCATCTATAAGTTCATCTATTTTAAGGGATTTGGTGGGGAATAATTCATGCACTTTTTCACTAATTTGTGCCTTACTAGTTACTACTACGCGAGCACTCAACTTGCTTAGTGGTCCAATATGCAGGCTCTTCTAGTAGCAATGTAAATTTTTCAGCAGGTTTCATCTCTTTAAATCCTATATGTTATAGGATCACGTGTCACGTGGGTCCTAGTATAGTTAAAATAATGTACAATATTAATTATTTTTTTATAATAATAAAAGTCAATAATAAAAAAATGACAGACACATCTAATTATCACATCATCATCCTAAATAAAGAAAGTATTTTGTGGGAGTTATTAAATAAATAAATTATTGAAAATATGGTAATATGGCGTTATTTGAGTAGTGTAGGAAATAGAGGAGATAACAAATTGAAATTTCAATCCAAAAATTATCATCACTAAACTCTCTCATTCTTTCTCTCATTCTTTTTCTTTTCTATTTTTTTTTTCTTTTGTGGAGAAAACTAACTTCTCATAGCACATGCGATTATTTATATCTTTTCTTTAAAGAATCCCAATCGGGATACATTGATACAAAAATCGTTTTCAAATTTCATTAAAAAAAAAAAAATCGTTTTCAAATTATCAAACTAAAATCTTGCAAATATCTTTTATTATGGCACTAAAATCCCTGAATTCCTTAAAGGGCTGATAATTTGATTTTTAAACTAAATAAATGTTTCAAATTTTCTATGAATTACCCAATCAGTGACAATAACATTTTCTGGGTCAAAATTGAGGATTTTTAAATATAAATAAGATATATTGTCAAGTCATAGAAAATTGCATGCAAATCTGAAATAAAATTACTCTTTACATCCATCCAATTTTTAACGACATTAACAATGTTTTAGAAAAAAGATGTTATTATCACCAATTGATTAATTCAATGAGATTTTTGAATATTTATTAAGTTAAGGAACTATGTGGTCACTACAAGAAGAATTCATGGATATTTTGTGCACGGACCTAGAAATTTTTTATTTAGGTGGCTCCATTAAACTGTATTTTATAATAATTAAACATTTGGCGCTCAAATTTGTCTATATCAATGGTGACTCATTATTTTGATGAATCATTTTTTTTTTTTTTTGGAGAGAAGAAAATTATATGGAAACACTTACTTAAAATCTCACTTATCAAATTTGGAAGGCAAATTATTTCCTAAGAATTCGTCCTGATATATCTAGTCCATAACATAATATTATGAAAAATGGTTACAAATTTTGGACTACTACAGTAGTATCAGCCAGTAGTATCAGCAATAGGTCTGCAAAAAGTATCTAAAAACATAAATTTAAATATTTGTGTACTGTCAAAGTAAGGAACCTTGGCAGAGAGTTGAAAAGGCACAAGTGCATGGATTAAAATAAGAATAATGCTATAGGGCACGTGCCCAGCACCACAGTGATACGTCAGTTTGTCACTGGTTAATTACAATTATAATTTAAGTGGGGCCTATGTAGAACCCAGTTTGTTAATTAAATCATCCAGTAACAAACAGACATGTCATTATGGTGCTGGACACCACTGGTGCCCCATAGCATTGCTCTTAAAATAATATTAAGGTTCATGTCTTCTTGATTGTTTATAGTTATAATCTCATATTTAATTTGGCACTTTAACAGTAAACGAAATATCCATGTTTTTTTTTTCTTTTTTTTTTCCATAATACCATAAAAGCACTTACGTTAATTCTCACGGAGCCTGCATTTCCATGCTTCGTCAACGAGTGACTCCAACGCTTGCCACGACGAGCCACCTTCCTCCACAGCCTTCTTGGCCATGTCCGCAACTTCCTTCACCTTCTTCCTCACCTCTTTCCCCATCTTCCCCTCCATTACCTCCTTCACCATTTTCTTCAACCCCTGGCTCTTCACAAACCCTTTTGGCGATCCATCACAGGTCTCAACTCTGAGCCCCACCTTGATCTCCTCCACCACCATCTTCGCATTCAAATGCTGATCGGCCATCATGGGCCACGCCAGAATGGGCACCTCGGCGCATATACTCTCCATCACTGCATTCCAACCACAGTGACTCAAAAACCCTTGTACACACTCGTGACTCAATATCTCTCTCTGCTCAACCCAGTCTCTGACCACCATTCCCCCGTTTTTCACTCTGTTTTCGAACCCATCATCTGGGAAATAATACTCACTACCTCTCTCATCTTTCTTTCTCTTTCTCACTACCCACAAAAAATTGACCCCAGATTCTTCCAACCCAGTTGCCATTTCTCTGAGTTGCTCAGATGAAACCTCAGCTTGAGACCCAAATGCTACATAAAGAACAGAGCCCTTTCCTTGGTCTCTCTTTTGGTCTAGCCATTCAATCCATGGAGCCTTGATATTGGACTCGTTATTCTTTGGTGGGCTGGCCAAGCAGAGAGGCCCAACACACCAAACCTTAGGCCGATACTCCCGATTAAAATAGTCAACAAAAGTTGACTCGATATCGTAGAAACTGTTCACAATTAAACCGAAACTCATGGACGTCGCTTCTAGTACCTTGGACATGAACTCGGATCCCATAGGATCCGGAGAAACCGGGTCGAAGTCACCTCTTCGGAATTTGATCCACGGAAAAGGAGGGATCGTGACTGGGTCGTCGTTTGTGACTCCATGGAGGAGTCCGTAGCGGATCGAGTCTCGGATCAGGACCTGGGCGTAAGTAGACATACCGTACGAGACGAACCGCGGGACCCCCAACTCGGAGGCGGAGTCGAGGGTCCACCAGAGGAACCCGTCGGAGACCATGAAGCTCGGCGGCGGGTCGAGAGCTTTCAGGGCTATGTCGAAGTGGGGCTTCATGAGGACGGTGGCGTTGGCGAAGGAGTGGAACAGAGACATGGAAGGGAGGCAGTCCGTGCTCTCGACGCCGACGGGGATGCCGGCGACGTTTCCCGGGAATGGGAGGTCGATTACGACGGCGGCGGTGTCGGAGAGAGAGTGAGCGATGAGGGGTCGGTTGGCCGGAGTGGTGAAGAAGGTAACGGAGATACGGCGGCGGTGGCGGAGGAGGAGGTGGCGGGCTAGGTGGAGGAGTGGCATGGTGTGGCCTTTAGACATAAAGGGGAACAAAACGACATGATGACGTGGCGATGGTGAAACGACGTCGGATTTGGAGGTCAGGCGAGAGCCCATAGTTTTACCCACGAGGACTATTGTAGTGGGAACTGATTTTATAGAGGGTGCAAAGCAAATTCTAAGCTAATTAAGTGCAAAAATTGAGCACTCTTTAAGTCAGATATATGAATATGACACTCGTTTTTCTTTTGAGTTCCATTCCACCACATTTCTCTTCCAACTTACTTTATTGTGCATCATTATGATTGTCCTCATGCACATTTTGTCATACCAATAATGACTCGTGAAAAATCTATATTAGACTATTAGTATAGCAGAAGCAAAACACAACGAAAAGACAGGTAAAAAATTGAAGATCGTTGATCATGTTTGGTGCAGGGCTGTAGGCAAAGCACAAAGTCTGACAATGGCACCAACCTAAAAAAGGCAACAAAGAGCTTCTAGATTTGTGACGTATCCCGCGAATTTGGCATATAGTTTTTTGTAAATGGCAGGGATGTGGTCCTTCGATGGATCAGTTCCGTTCATATTTTGGCCAACACAAATTATATTTTAATCAATCTGTGTTGGCAAAAACATGACATATTTTAGTCAAAATATGAATAGGACTGATCCCGCCAGCAGGACTACATTCGCGTCCTTTCACATATATATATATATATATATATATACATTGGTGGACAATCTAATAGGTATTTTTTTTCCTATGTGTGTAGGTATTTTTTTTTTAGCCGTTGGATCACCATTAGATGATAATCTAACAGTTATAATGAGATGCATAAAAAGACGTGCATCATTAATGTTATTTCTCTCTCTTATTTTTTATTATAAAAAAATGTACATGATAAATTTCTATTGGCCAAAATGATATATCTATACACCTATGTATAGGTAAAAAAAAATACTTACTAAATTGATACCTATATAATATATATATATGGTTGCCAATCCAGTAAGTATTTTTTTTTTCATCTATGTGTAGGTATTTTTTTTTAGTCGTTGGATCATTCATCTAATGGTAATCTAACGATTAAATTGAAGTACATGAACAGACGTGCATTATTAATGTTATTTCTCTCTCTTACTTTTTAATATAAAAAAATGTGCAAAAAAAATTTTCATTGACTAAAATAGTACTTATGTATAGGTAAAAAAAAAAAAATACATACTAGATTGGTGCCCTATAGATATAGCTTTTTTTCAGTAAATTAGTTTGATAGTTTTCGTATTAAATAGTTTTTTTTTTTAATTACTTTCAATTCTAATTATAGTGAATATCTCTTTCTTTACTTACCCTTAATTTTAGTTAAAATACAAGACTTACAACAAGGAATGGAAGCAAAATATCATTTTTAAAGCATCTCCAATGGAATGCTATAACACATAGTAATATAATATTTAGCATATTTTTTAGCATTGTTCAAAAAATATGTCTCCAATTGTATGTCATATTTAACATAATTTTTAGCACGTATTAAATATTATGTCAAATATAACACAAAGAATAGCATATATCAAATTTTAGCATACGTGTAATTTTACGATTTTGCAATTGTAGCATGTGTTTAAATTTATAATATTTCCATTAGCATATGTTTGAATTTATAATATATCTTTTTTTTGAAATCTAAAATATATATGTATATATATTTCACAATATGGCTAAAGTTGATCCTTAAACTTTTTTGGTTTTTTCTCCTTTTGTCTAAATTTTATTTACAATTTTATCCTTACTAAAATTTTATAAATTAGAGCTCTCATTCACTACTTTGCTACTCATATATTTTATAAAACAAAGAATATTATTTACACACCTTACGAGTGCAGTGAAGTTTTTATGATTATTAATTGGATGACAAAACAAGAAGATTTTAGAAAAGAAATTGTATATTTGTAAATTAAAATAATACTTAAATACAAAATAGTATTATTTTTAGCATACATGCATTAGAGTAAAATCTAAAAGAAGTGTGCCAAATTTGGCACGATACGCTAAATTTAAATTTAGCATATTCTTTTTAGCATAAATGCATTGGAGATGGTCTTAATACGGTTATGAAATAGCATCATATGCTGTAATAAAACTGCAACAAACACTACGTCTAAAGTGAATTGCATCAAACGCTATGTCTAGTGCGTCACATACATCAAGTTATGGCTCTTGAGTCAAAAAACAACCAAATTTTTTTTGAAGCTTTCCTATTATTAATAGTCTTCTAACAACTCTTACCCATTCATGGTCTTTTAATAGTATTAGGGGTAAAGACGGAGGAGCAACTTTGTCATTTAAGGGATAACTGATTACCACAAACAAAAAAGGATAAATTCATTCCAAGAGCAAAAATGGAGGGAAAATCGACTAATTTTTTCTATATTTCACATCAAAAAAAGGGGGGACAAAGCACAAATTTGGGCTATCTTGTTAAAAGCCCATATTTTCAACCTGATCTGGTGCCTGGTCTTCTAGTGTGATGTTGCGAGCCCATATTAAAAGAGTTGGGGTTTGGAATCTCTGAGTTGGTGACTCGGTGAGAAACAATAGGTCCGTTTGTTTCACCCATTCTATTCCATTCAAATGGAAAACTTATTGGAATGGGTATTTATTTCAATAATTCCAGTTTTTCTATTCAAATGGTCTTTTAGAATGGGTGTTTGTTTCAACAATTCAGTTTTTTTATTCAAATGGTCTATCAGTCACATCAACCATTGGAATGAGTTTTTTGTATCTTAGAATGAGAATGGAGGAGAGGAGGTGTTTTTGAATGGTCCATTCCAATACTTCCATTCTAATTACAATTCATTCCAGTATTTTTCCATTCAAATGTCTCTCATTCTAATTATAACCCATTCTAGAATTTCTATTTAAATACACCCATTTGAATGGGTGAAACAAACAGGCCCAATGTTTATTTCTCGGGAAAATGGCGATGAAAGAGAAGTTATAGTTTTCCTTCTCTTGTAATGTTGAGCAACGAAACAGATGGTCGTTCTTATCTAGAACTTTCTCAGGGATAAAATAGTCATTAAGAAAATTATAGAATCATAAAGGGGCATGAAAGTTTACCAAATAAAAAAGGGATATTTAGTGATATATAGTCTTGAAAAAGGGCATACCATGTAGTTTCTCCATTAAAAAGGGGGGAATGTTCATAAATATTCATTTTTAAAACTATATTTTCATAAATATCTATATTTCACTTTTGTTTCATAAATACCTGTTTTTATATTTTTTTTAGAGCAATATAGACCATCACTTTTTTACCCATGACATGTATACCACGGTATACACGGTATACATTTCATGTATTAAATGTATACTGTGGTCTATATTTCATGAATAAAAATTATACTAAAAATTAGCACACATTTTATGAAATGTGGACCATAAAAATGGGTATTTTTGAAAGAAAAATTAAAAACGGATATTTATGAAAAAAATTGTAGGAAACGGGTACTAAGCGGAAATTTCTCAAAAACGGGGCACAAATTTGGGCCATCTTGTTAAAAGCCCATATTTTCAACCTGATGTGGTGCCTGGTCTTCTAGTGTGATGTTGCGAGTCCTAATCTCTGGGCTAGTGGGCCTACAACACTTTTTTGGGGGGAAATTAAGGTAAGTAGGAGTCTTTTGTCCGTTTTTTACTTTTTTAGGAGTGATTCTCAAAATTTCTTTTCTAGGAGTCTAAGAGGAGCCAAAATACTAAAATATCCTTCCAGCTCAAAACACCCATTACCCAAACGTCAAATTCCCATCTTTCAACCTAAACCTAAACCTAATCTTCTCCTTCTCCTCCATTGCCACCCAAGCTGCCGTGTAGCCTGAACACTCGACCCTCCCAAGCTGACCAAACCCAACCCACCTCCACCTCCTTCAATGCTTCTTTCTTTCTACCACCCTCGCTAACTCGCTTAGTCTAATCGATCCCAAAAGCTACCACCCAAGCCGACCTCTGCTGCCCCCAAGATCTCGACTTCGGCCACCAGCTCGAGCAGCCACGTCTACACCTCTAGCTCTAACTACAAGATCTCTACCAACACATCCATCTTGAGCCGCATATATCTCCGCTCCAGCTTGAGCGGCTACCAAGAGCTTCCTCGCAAGTTTCGGAGGAAAAAGGTTTGACTACCTTTTTTTCGTTGGTTTTTAACTCTTTGTTATACTTTGCCTATCTTCTACTTGATAAATTACCTAAATGAAGTTTTCTTCACTTTGTAGTTCTGTAATGACTTCTATATGTTTGATGAATTGTCTAAATGAAGTTTTTACTCGTTAATGGCTTTTGTTTGTGTTGAAAATTGAATATTTTAGTATGTAATAATCAATGGGTGGAATATTGTGTGTTTTTGAATGATTTTGGGCTGAATTTGTGATTATAAATGGATTTTGGGACTGATTTTGTGTATTGGATTGATTTGTGACAATGACAGTTTTCTGTGTGGTGGATCGTCACAAATTGTGCCGAAGAATAGTGGAGATCAAGAGGAAAGTGTAATTTTGTGTTTTTTGAATCATTTTGGACTGAATTTGTGACTACAAACGAATTTTAGGACTGATTTTTGTGTGTGTTGGATTGATTTGTGATAATGACAGTTTTTTGTATGTTGGATCGTCACAAATTATGACAATTTTTGTAAAGCATGCACAAATATTGTGACTAGCTATCACAAATCAGGTTTCGTTGCACAAAATTATGACTGTCATGAATTATGTATTTGGTATCACATGTATATATATATATATAAAGCCATTGAATTTGTTGTCCAATGTGAATGTGTATTTTACTTTTGTAAGGCAGACACAAAGTTTGTGACAAATGGTCACAAATCAAGGTTACATGGTACAAAAATTATGACTGTCATGAATTATGTGATTGTTAGTATCACATATATTGACTACTAATAGGGAAAATGTCATGATTTTTCCTATAAAATTAAATTTGTATTAAACAAATGTTACTACGCCATTGTTACCCAATAGGGAATAATACTTATCTTCTTTTATAATGTTGGCACAAATTTTATTACTAAGAGTCACAAATCACGATAACATGTCAAGATTGTACGTAATAAAATCTCACAGTGTCCGTAACAACATAAAATATACTGTGACCTTGAATCCCAAAATTGTGACCACGAGTCACAAATCGTGACTACTTCAAAGTTAGTAACAATGGAAAACAAAATTTCTTATTCTAAAAAAAAAATTCTTTAAAAAAATTTGAGATGATAAGCTGTCAAAAAATTGTGACAAGTGGTCACACAACTTGGTATCGCATAAGGGCATTTTCCGAATGAGTATTTTTTCTCTCTCCAAAAACTGCTAGAAATGTAATTTTTTTGCTCTTAGAAAAGAAATTTTGAAAAATACTCCTAGAAAAGTAAAGTCAAGGCAAAACACTCCTATCCACCTTAATTTTCCTTTTTTGGGGCTGGAAAGTAGAAAGGCCTAATTAGTGATGCCATGCGGGTCAACAGTATCGTAATCAACTACCTCCAATTTTGGTGTCAAAATAATCATATTTGAGGCAAATAAAAGGGAAGATCAGAACTAATGTGTAATATCAATGAAATGATTAAAGTTTACACTGCAAAGCCTGCAATTATCCAATCGTATTATCACAATAATTTAACCCCAAAAAACAAAAAAGAAGAAGAAATACAAGTAGTGACAACCACCAAATAGAAAAAAGAAAGACATTACAGTTTAACTAAGCTCCCTTATACAATATCTAACTCAGGTGCCAATTGAGGCTGATCAATGGTACTAGGACTAGTTTGGTTCAACTCTGATTCCACACCAGAAACAGAACAATTAACACTCATTTCTTGAATTCTTCCCAGAGTTTGGATCATCCTAAACTCATTGCTATCAGGTATGTCATGACCACTATCTTCTATTCTCTGGCTCTCCCCAAGCTGATCATCACCATGATCAATCCTAGTATCACTCAAACGACTGCTACTTCCTGTCGTTTCACTCTGATCTCCTCTCAGCTCAAGGCTCGTATCAGTACTAAAACGACTACTCCCCTTACGTGAATCCGCCCCAGTTCGGCATATGGGGCAAAAGGGTGTCCGGAGAAGCCACGTGTCGACACATTGAGCGTGGAAGCTGTGGTTACAGGTTGGCAATAAACGACACTTGTCACCGATCTGGAAGCTCTCCAAGCAAACCGCACAATCCACGTCACTTGCTGCGTCTTTGGTTATGTTATAATCAAAGCTAGGAAGCTTTTCGAGGTCGTCTTTGGACATGCTCGTGTTTCCGGCGGCGGTGGTGGAGGCGGCGCCGCCTCTCTCCGGCGCCTGAATGTTTCCGAAGCCTCTCCTGAAAGCCCTGCCGACGACGCAAACGTGGATGAATATCAGCATCCCTATTCCAATAAATAAGAGTGCGATTGATAAGACGATTGACATTACCATAACCTGTGCTGCAACTGTCATAACTTTGTTACCATAACCTGTGCTGCAACTGTCATAACTTTGTTACTTGTCACGATAAAATTTCTTCATCACAAATGGTTTTTGTCTATCATTTGACAAAAACCCAGATCGCCAAAATGAGATAAGAACACTTATAATAGCTTAATCAAAACAAATATTCATCTTCATGAGCCCAAACCATTACTGAATCTTATAAGGTTCTCTTCTCTAAAACGCTCTGCTTCAGACTCTGACATGTCTTTGACAGATCACCTTAGAAGAGAGACTCAGCGGCCACTACCAGAATTATATGGAAGAAATTGGATTTGGTGTGACAAAATAAGATGAATCGGAAGTAGAATATACAGTAAAGAAGCAGGGGTAAGGTGGTTTTTAATTTCTATCTTATAAAGACAAGTAACGACAATATATAGCTAGTAGATATCCAACAAACGTCTGATTGGATGTATAAGAAAGCATATGTTAAATAATACTAATTAATAGGGCATTGGGTTAGTCTCTATGCTGGAGTGGTTGGGCTGAGAAACAGACACAAAAAGTTTGAGACAAAAATATGATGGCAAGATAGGGATATAAAGTCCATCTTTTTGTACTCTTCTGCCGTGCCTTCCTGTTCCATCACTGTACTTTTTGTTGTTTATTTGTGTTAGTTTTTTAACTTCTTGGAACCAAGTATTACTATAGTTTGATAATTGATTCTGATGGTTTCTTTTAGCAGCTTAACTAAAGTGTAACAACAAGGTTTTAATTTCTACTTGTAAGGAACATAGAACAATCGCATTATTGCGAAGTTTTGTTTTTTTAATCAACTTACAGTTAATATCTTTCTGTACTAAATGACTGACAACTTTGTTATTAGGTGGTAAAGATAAATATGCCTCTAGTAATTTCAGGCCATATAGATGCTCATGTCTAGTGACCTCCGTCGATCATACAGCATTTTAACTAATAATTAGCTTTATCTGCTGAATTTTGCTAAGTGAATTCATTTAGATTAATTGATGTTTGGATTAAGTATAGTCTATATAGACTATTGCGAAAGTCTAAGTTTTACGTCCATAGACTTAAAATTCAACATCAAAATCCCAAATTTGCTAAAAAGTTTATCGATAATACTTCTAACATTTTCACTTAATCTACATCAAAAGAAAAAGGATTTTTTTTTTCTAAACTTTAGAAATCAATGGCGAAACTAATTAATATTTGAAACTTTTTTCGTTTACAACGATGAGAGAAAACTTTTTTTTTGTAAGTTGTGAAAGTTGCTAATAATTTCTACTATTTAAAATTTAGGAAGTAAACTAAAATTTTTATTGTAATTTAGAGAGCAAACCAAATGATTTCGTGATGTTATTATATAGTTATTTGGTATTCAAAGTGGAAACATATTACGTAGAATATTGATTGTATTCTTTGTATAGTCCTCCAATCCAAAGCGGAAGAAGAAAATAGGATTCGTTAATTAAATAGCGCCGGCGCCCTGCGATCTAAATTATTCTGTAACAGCTCATATAAGGGAATTACAAACAAACTAGCTAGATTGGCATACCGAGTTGTTGAACTGATAAATTTAATAATATATATGATTATGACACAAGACAAAACCCAACATGTCAAAATTTGTAAACTCCTAATTGATCCAAGAATCATTAGAAACACCCATTAATGTTATTCTAAGTAAGTGAAGATAATAAAAATACTATATACAATTATCTAACAGTAGTTGTTGCTCTTTTCAATCTCGCTTCTTTCTTCCCTTGGACAAAAATAGTTAGCTTCTTTCTTACTGTTTCAACAAATTACGCTTACACCAGCATAGTTTGTACCCATACATAGGTGGGTGTGGTATGTATATATATATATATACACACAATATATATGTTTGCAACCCATATTAAAATTGCGGAATGGGCGTTTCAGGGAAAAATGTCGAAAAAACAAAAAGAGAAGATTTTCTTTTTCATTTTTTAAGTCTAGGATTATGTTTATGTCTTCTTGATATTGGTTGGATAAGGTATGTAGGATTATATGAACCAATATAATTTATTCGGCAATTTATTTATCAATTATTTTGGAGCTAATGTTTACCTATCTACTTGCTTCTATCTGAATGCCTGTAGAATCAACCAAAGATGTCATTGCACGATTAGGACGTCTAAACTGGAATAAAGCTCATAAGGATCCATCTTCATGCCACCCACCTATTATATATCATCACGTTACAATTTACAAGCCTTATAAGCGAATACCCGTGAATCCTTCAAAAGAACTTAATAAACACACTATTGGTGGTTGAAGCATTCTGTCATCAGTTGTGAAGTTCATTTTGGCTGAAGAGATTGTTGAAACTTCAGTGAGTCATTCCGAGTAATTTACAAGTTTAGGACTAGAATAATGAGCAGTACATAGTTACAGAAGAGCTTTACCAAAAATTTAGGGGCATTTGATAGAAAAGAATTGATTCTTCTTCCAAACTCTGAAAAGAGCATTTCCAAAACAAATACAAAAGAAAAAGAAAAATGAACTAACTCGCTACAAGTAACCAAACCTCAAAGCCAAATCGATCAGTATATCCATAACTCGGAGAAGAGAAGCTCTGGGTAACAAATATAGATGAAAGATATCATAAATTTCTGGCTCAACTACGTGCTTCAACAGCAGTACAAAACATCTCAATGCTCCACAGTATGTACAAAAGATACGAAAAGAGAATTTGATGAAGCAAACCAAAGCAAAGCAGATACAGACTATGCTTGCTAAAAGATCATATATGTTGTAAATGGGGGCAACAATACTAAAAGCTTGTACGTGTTCTATAAGCCTGTGTCAAGAACCAATCACAAGGCCCTCCCGCGAGATATTGGTCACACGTAAGACCGCTTGTGCACTGAGAGGGGAAAGTTTTGACTGACAAAAATTCTCCCAAGAGCCCATCTCAGGTTGCTCAGAAACTGCCATAGATGAAAGATCATCAAATTTCTGATAAACAGTTTGCAGCTCCAGTAGGAGGCCTCGAGCAGCCTCCCTAGATTCAGGAAGCTGGTCACTGAGCTGGGACGCAGCTGTCTGAATTAATTTGTCAATCCCATATGCTTTAATCCCTTCCACACCCTATTGACATGTAGACAACACATATAAATATACAACATCAATAAAATCTATTCATAAGACAAATTTGTTCTCTGAAAATCTAGAAGCAGGTATGGTTAGATAGTGTAACTACAGTATCATCCCAAGCCCATGGCAAAACAGCCTTCCTGTCCAGCAAAACCCAGTGGATCTTCTACCATGTGATCAAAGTATTAAATAAAAACACCTTAGTGTAAAATGCTGTAGTAAAATGGTACAGTTTTATCCAAGGATGCTGAAGCTTGAAGGAGATTTTGAAAGCAATCAGATAGGTGATAATGCCTAAATATGGTATTATTCTCTCAAGTCTCATTATACTGGGTGCAAAATACATATAGAAAGTTCATACAAGCAAGAACAACTTAATCATAGAGATGGGCAAACTCATAACTGGAATTAAGAATTGCACAAGTACATGTGTATGACAAGGTAAAAAGAAGAGAGAACCAAATATGAATAAAGGGCAGATGGAACCCTAGAATATTAACTTGGAAACAGATAAAAGAAACTAATCTGGTAAATAGATTAGCAAATGAATGTATTCACTATCTGTTCCTTACCAGTCGTGGAACACTTCTACAAAAGCACATTGATGCCTTTGCTCGAATTCTAGGATTCCTGTTCTTGAGATAGGGTTGCAACTTTGGTAACAACAACAAAGGGGAAACCCAAGTGGTCATTGAGACTAAAGCTTTCTCAGCTGCCTCACATACAAATCGCTTGTCTTGTGAAGACTTAAGAAGTAGCTGAACTAACTGCATCCATCACATTTGATCACAGAGTGAAAAAAATCAGCTACACATGAGGATACAAACCTTCATTTAAAATATGGGATGCTGTTGTAAAATTCCAATAGACAAGTTACCAGAGGGTCCAGTGACTCAATTATGAGATCATTATAAGCACTAAAAATGTCCGCAGATGTCATGCATGCAGTTTTGCAAACAGCACTTCTTGGATTTTTCAGGGACTTCGCAACAAGTGAGATAACATCTCCACTGTTCATCAAATAAGAGATGATGATTAAACTTGGGAAGAAAAAAGTGCAACACCAATTAAAGAACCAACAAAGTACATTAATATAATAGCTCATTCTATTTTTGTGACAGATGGAATGGAAGAATTAGAGACTTACAGCACATCAAGCACAGATTCCCTGTGAAAAAGTGATAATCGACGTACATTATTAAGTGCTTCACACACTAGAACCCAATCTTTAGAGTCCAGTCCAGATAAGAGTGTCTGGTAGATCAAATAAGAAATGTAGGTCATGTCAATAATGTCCTCTAAAACTCAGAATTTCTAGATGAAACCCACATCTAGGCCAAGCACCATCACAAGAGAGGGAGAAAAAACATCCCAAAACTTAAAACTAACCTTAAGACTTGAATCAACATCTTCTAGATCATTCAAGTTCTCGGACTCGATGTATTCAACCTCTGAACTCCCAACCTCTGCTCCAGTATTCACAACCTCAACACCATTAACAGAGTGTTTCGTTTGCCCTTCTTCTAGGTTTCCATTGGTATTGCTAACTGCATGCTTAGCAATACTTGCTTTATTAGAGTTTTCATTCCTCCTCTCAGATCCAGGTATAGTATTGAGGTCTCTAAGAGCGTTCTCTGACATCACTGCTACAATCAAAGTCTGAAACAAGCAAATTAGAGCATTAATTTTTAACTTAAATAAAAAACTATAATATTCACAATTTTCCTAATTAAATTACACCCACGAAAATCATTATCTCCACCCTATAGCTCCATCATCACTGTTAATAATCCGGTCAAATACATACCCAGATAATATTCCAAAAGCATCTAAGACTATGTTATTCAGTTTTTCTTTTGGAAATATCAAATATTTATAAGATCAACTAATTTGAATACTAACTGGCAAGTCTTCCACCCACTTTGCAGCTCCATGTAAGTAGCACGATTTGAACCTAGGTCCTAAGTAATCATTGATACCCAAGTACAAAACGCAGTAGCCAGAAATAGTTTGTAAATGCCAAATGGGTTCCAATACAAAACTGCTAATTGTCTTGGTACAACAAACAACCTCTCTAACTGGCTATATCAAGCAAAAAAGCATGTTTTGAACCTCCACCAAATTGTTGCTATCTCCTATCACTTCCTAAATCGTCTTTAGGACAAATTGTTACTTCTCCATTTTCACAAGTAACACTACTTCGTCTTTATAAAAGTACATTAAGCTACATACCAAAACATGGCATACAGATTCCACTAGCTACCTTCTATAAAATTTGATAAGGCATCAGAACCACCCACACCCAATAGCCATTTTAATTGATTAAAACAAAAATTAAATAAATAAACAAACAAAAAAAACACAGATGCCTCCTTCATATAATTACATCTAATTTCAACTTTTAACTTATGAACTCCAATTCAAAATGCACAGGAAAATCATAAAACTCCAAAACCTACCAATTATCTGGTGGAGTGACTATATGGTAAACAGATCAAGATAGTGACAATGTGGGCCTAGAAATGGTATATTACACATGAATAATCCGTGGATACGGCATACAGCACCAATACCGGCATCTAGTGGCGAACATCAAGATGAACACAAATATCAAAACCATCACAATTTCTCGAATCACCAAAACAATACACATTAATTCCCACATACTAATACTTCAGGAAAAAATAAAATTCCACAAACCCAATACGAAAAAAAAAAAAAATCCCTAATTAATTCGAACAAAAGAGATAAAGGTTAAACAAACTACACAAAATCACAAAGAGAAGATCTAGCAGCCGAGGAAGTATAATTGTGAAAGAATTACTATTATTTTAAAAAAAAAAAAATGTGAGAAGAAAAGCAAATATCAGGATCTCGCTATGAACTCCACCACGGATCGTAACCCTTCTTCCCCTCAAAATTACACATTCGAATCCAATTTCACCGTTCTAAGAACAGATTCACAAAAATTTACCACACAATACAACTACACAAACATATATATATATGGTATACACACACGTACATATATTTATAGAGAGAGAGAGAGTTCTAGAGAGAAAAAGAGTACCAGAGAGAAATGGTGTCGGCAAAAGAGCGAGGGAAAAAGAAAGAAACGATCGAGAAGGAGAGCGAAGGCTTAGTCCACTGTCTGTGGAAATGACCGGAGTCCTACTATTTATATGGGGGGAAGAGAGAGAGAGAGAGAGAGCGTTTTGTTTGGTAACCGGCGAGACTTTGGACTGAAACGACGACGTTTTGTGCTAAATTTTCGGTCTTATTATATATATATGGGCCGGCAAGGGGCGAGGTCCTGGATAACTGCATGTGATCGCTCTTTATAATTCGCATTTAATTTTCTCATATATTTTCTTCACTTCCTAAACTCCCCCTCGATTTCTCTTTATTTACCCCACAACGCCACTGACTGACTTGACTCCTCACTCTTCTCTTTTCCCCTTTTTTTTATTTATTGATATTCTTATTTCCTCGTTTCGTTTTTTCCTTTTTTTTTTTTGGTAATATTTAAACTCGGATTTCGAAGGCGCTGAGAACTGACGCGCCAACACTGGAAAATGAAACTTAACTTTCCCTCGAAAAAACAAAAATAACGTGAAAGTGTTTTTTGTTTTTTCTTCTTTTTTTTTATTTTTAAGAATAATTTTGGAAACAAAAATGATGTCCTGTCAATTTACAAACAAAGGCTATTAATGAATAATGATTATGATTTTGGATGGTTTTAGTTGCGGTCAAAGACTTCTAAAAATAAGGGCTTGCGGTGAAATCAATTACAGCTGTCTGATTTGATGGAATTTTTGAATCTTAGTGAAAGCTTTTTCAATTTTGTATCCAAATATGGGTAAAAGAGAAAAATGATTTTTATTTTGTTGTGTTATGTTTATTTTTTTATTTTTGGTGGTGAAGCTCCTATGATTGGGGACACCGGACATGTCCCTGGCTACTATATACAAGTTTTAGGACCTCTGGTCCTCCTAACAGCCACCCACATGGGTTGCCAAATACGCCCTATGTCGGTGCTCCTCAAGTTCTTGATCTTTATTAATATAATTGCTTATGGGACCTTTATTATTGATTATATTGAAAAGTATTGAACATTCAAATTATAATAGCAAAAATGAAAAATTAGTTGTCATGCTTTATAACCCGCTGCCAATGCAATAATATATAGAAGTCACTACACTACTATTCTAAAATAGTAGTACTCTCATGTGGACTAGCAGTAATACTATAGATTTGGGTCTGCTAATTTATTGTCTATGAATTGTGCATATGATACATGGACTTTCCCTTTGATATGACTAGTATAATGCTTAAGCTTTTCTGGCTCTACTTGTATGTAACGTTTTTATTTGAGATATATCGTTTGGACTTGGGAATTGGGATAGAGTTGGACACTTGTATTTTGAATTTGAACTTATGTTTATGATATTAGAAGCATGTCACGTCAAGCAATGCACTAAATATATATATATATATATATATATATATATATTTTTGGGTTAAACATCGTCAAGCACTAAATAAGTTAAAACAACAACATTTCATCTTTAATCTTTTACCTACTAGTGCATATGAAGGCAAAGTGGGCCTAACTATTGTGAAATTTAGAGCTAAGTCTACTTTAGTTTTTGGCTTTTATGTAACCAAAGCGGAAAAAAGTGTACTTAAACAGAATAAAGTAACTCGATGAATGCTAATCGAGCAATTACACAACATATAGTTCCTTTTCATTATAATTGAAAAAAAAAAACGAAAACAAAAACAAAAAACATATAGTTCCAAAATATTCTCTTTAATAGAGAACAATGAGGCACTTTTTATTTTGTTCTGCAATTTTATATGCAGTGGATCTAAAACTAAGGCCAAATGATAATGACTGTTACTCAGTATTCAGAGCATATCAAATTACCAAGGGAATGCAATTTACAAAGATGTTCTTTGAACAAAATGCTACCTTTCATGCCCAAATTTAACATATGGGATTTTTAGTTTGGGTGTGAAATAATCGCAATAGTATTGAGCTTTTTTTGTGGTTAAACGTCGTTACAGAAACAGGAGAATCAAATTTAATATAAACAGGTTTTAAGAAAAAACAAAGCATATATAAATTGATAGTTTTAATAAAACAATATTTATGAGTAAATCAATCAAAAGAAACATAATTTGATTATGTTTAGCTCATTCAAACATCAAATAAAACATAAACAATAACTATTTGATTTTGAGGTACACCAAAGCATAGGAGAGTTTAGGAATTACCTCTTCACATAGAGTTTGTAGCCCCAACATTTTCGAGAACGACCTTCACATGGTATATCAACAAGCCAAGTGTGCTAGAGGTCGATCCTGGTTCTAGTCTCTTTGCCTTAGCTTATTCCTCATTCCACACATGCACTACACACCTTAGTCACACAAAGTTTCAACTTTCAAGCAATACCCTTTAATACAATAAAATGGGTTTTATGGGTCTCGTTATGTGTGTATTTTTGGAGGAGAATTTTGGCCCAATGGGCTGCCCAAATTTAACGAAGAGATAGAATTCATGGCAACTCAAGCTAATTAATTAGTCAATGTCCATCTCATTATAACTTAATTAGTAATACAATGTATAGTTAATATATAGTCATATAAATGTCCATAATATGATTTAATTGAGACATATAGTGAATTGTCAATGATTATGTTAATTTATACAAAATATATCAATAATATATTATTACATATATAATATATTTGATGATGATGCAATTAACAGTTACGCATGGAATATGTACTAATATATCTTAGCTAAAAGCCTCAATTAGCATATGCTTTAGATTGTGTCCTATTTGGCACTATTCTATTGATTACCTAATTTATCTTAATGTGTCAAATATTGTAATAGATACTGTTTTTATAAACACATTTTGTACACGAGTTGCATATAGCATGTCAAATAAAAAATATTTATATATATGGGAGACTTTTCAATGGAGATTTTTATTTTTGCTCCATGAATGAGTATTTTGACCAAGTTAAAAATGACCTACAATAGCAAGTCATTTTTACCTACAACAAATCATTCTAATTCTAATTATTTTAAGTATTCTCTTTCCATTGAGGTAGGAATAAAATTTTTGAATAAGTTTTTAAGGAAAACAATTTAGAATTATTTTTTAAGTTAAAAGATTTGATAAAGAAATATTAATATTTAATATTTTTATGTATACGGTTAGTTTTGAAATTACCAAAAAAAAAAAAACTCTTTAAACCGTTTATGGCTAAAACTATAAAAAAATATAAAAGTTTCATATAAGTTTTTATTAGTTTTATATATACGGTTAAACTAAAAGTTTTTTATTAATTTATTAGTTTTATATATACATACGAGTAATACTATTAAACTCTTAAGAAAAATGACTAAGACTATTAGAAAAAAGTAATTCACAGTGAAATCAGGAAAAAAAAAGTATTAAGTTAGATAGATTATGCATTTTCTTCAAAAAAAGAAAAAGAAAAAGAGAAGTAATACGTAAAATTAAAAAAAGAGTAAATAGGTTATACGTTTTCTTCAAACAAAGAAAGTAATTCAAGTGAAATAAAAAGAAATTATTAAGCAAAATAGATAAAATGTTTTCTTCAAAAAATTAGTTTGATTAAATAATTAGTTTTCATTAAACATTTATGATTTTTTTGATCACATAAAATTATTTTTCATTAAATAATTAACCTAGGAATAATAAAATGGTATATAGGAAAAATATTTAAAAAGAAAAAAAGAAAAATATACTTATATATAATTAGTAATAACAATGATGAGAGGTAAGGAATGAGAATAAAATTATAAGGAAGCAACTATGCAATAGGAATGGAAAAAAAAAATAGAAAATAGATTAAAAAAATGTCCAGTTTATTAGGTCACTAACAAGTTACCTATCTTTTAACTCATAAATAGCTTTCTATATTTATATAAGTATTAAATACATTAGTTTTTTTTTTAAGAATTACTAATATTATTACAACCATTAGATTAAAATCCAATGGCCTAAATTGTAGTAACCGTTCATAGAACAAAAACAAAAATCTCCATTGAAACATTACCCTATATATATATATTTATATAAAGGGTGAGTTTTCAATGGGTATTTTTGTTTTTGCTCCATGGATGGGTAAATTTAACTAATTTGGAAACAAACCTACAATAATGAGTCATCTTATTCAATATATTAATTTCTAATTTTTTTTATTTATTTCTTTTTTGAAAATTTAATTTAAAGTTTAATTTTTTAATTACCTTTAATTTAAAACTATATGTACTATTATATATTCAATATTTAATAAAAAAATTTTTATCGGTAAAATCCAAGGTAGCATAATTTTCATAAAATGAATAAAACAACTACATTNATTATTATAGCCATTAGATTACAATCCAATGGCCCAAATTAGAGTACCCATCCATGGAGTAAAAACAAAAATCTCCATTGAAACATCACCCTTATATAAATTCTGCATTTCTTTTATTTGTAAGAGGTGGAGTATTTGATTTATTTTTTTTTAACAAATATGCTATTACAAAAAATAATTTTTACAATAATAATACCGTAGATTGAAGGAAAAAAAAAAAGCTTATTCTCTAATCTCGTGACTATCTTAGCCAAACTAAGTGTAATCGGTTTACTACAAAAAAATAAAAAAAATGTAAAAATATAAAAGCATCTAATAATAGTTAATCGTTGTCAATATATTTAACTACATAAACTTGAGATGTAGACATTCTTGACTTAAAGGAAACCCAACAAAAAGCATCATTGTTTTAACATATACAATAAAACTGCTATGAACATCATTATTGAATTACAAGTAACAGCACTAATTAACCATCCACTAAGGTTATTTGCTCTTTAATAACAGTATAACCATATAGTGTAGCACCATTTCGAATGAAGAAGTTTACGAGTCTCCTTCTTTCAGTCTTTTATTTTTTTTTTCTTTTCTTTTCCATGTTGTCGAGTATTTCAATTTAGAATTTCAAAGCAACAGATTAGAACAATTAAAAGTTATAGCTAACTAAAGCTTGAGTAGCCCATGTAAAAGTTTGCACATGCCTGTAATTAAAAAGATTTCTCTGCGGGAAAAAAAAAAAACTAAAATTTCCTGAGATAATATAGGGAACTCATAACATTGGGAATGATATATTTATAGCTCTAGCTAGTTACTAAAACTTTTTAAGAAGATAAATCGCTTATTCAATAATTTTTGCATCATAAGCTGTTTGGTAGATATATTGAAAATGAATTAAAAGAAAAAAAAAAAAAAAAGAGTATAAAGCTATCGTTGAGATCTGAAGTTGGCCAACTATAGATTTTAATCTCACTTTTTTTTTTTTTTATGAATTAGAAAAATGATAACAATACCCTCAATGTATTATAAAATACAGGCAACTATCCTGGTATAAAGGGCTAATTCTACTATACGGTATAACAAAAAGGGAGTATTGATACATGCAAAGTTGTAGTTTTTGGATCTAAATCGGATGGCTACTTTTAATTGGCTTTTTGTGTAATTATGAATACTCAATCCAAATCACTTTAATAAAAGAAAATAAAGATATAAAGATTACTTTTTTCATATTCTTCCTTACGCTCTTTCTGTTACTCCTCTTTATATTGGCTGGGTTGAAAATTCTTATATTTCACAGCCAAAAAGTATTAGTTATAAGCCAAGGAGGCTGGGATTTGAATTTGCAAGTAGTAGATTATACTTTTCATGGGTCGTTGTTTTTTGATCGAGCTTGATTAAGGGGGGAAAACTAAACAAAAACTCTGGCCATCACCATAAATGACCACTTATGAGGAAGCAATAAACGAACTCTCGTTGAGCTTCAAGAAATGGGCTAGCTATATTACAAATTTGCCACGATTTGGTTTGGGTCTAGTCTAGGGAATTTTTGTAGAGCTTTATCGGTTATGTGCTTGCCAGAACTATTGTGGTGCTAGAGGTGGAGGTTACACCATGTATTCATGGTGAGTTATGGTTATTGGTTTGGGTCCACATTTTTTAATCTCTACATACCCCAAAAAAAATATATTTTTTTTAATGGCAAGAAAAAAGATTTTAAAAGAGGCCTCAAATTTTCCCTTTTCATTTATGTGGGGATCGACTATGATTTGAGTATTCTTTAATGCCCAGAAGATCAACAATGAAAATCCACCTAAAGAAGGGAAAAAATAAATCAAAGATGGAAAGCAAAAAGCCCCCATGAAGAAACAGAGCTCTCAACTCTTGTTCTTATGCAATAGCAAATTAAGGAATCATGTGTATGTGAGTGTAAATTTCACAATATTTGGGTGCACTCACAACCAATCAGGGCCTCTTAAATTAGGTATATATACCCATGCGCGTGAAAGATAATATCGTATTCTAGAAGCCCCCACATAAAGATATGTATTTTGTCCTCATCCCTTTGTTCATTTTGTCACTAGTTGTCTTCTTCTTCCTTCGTTTTCTTAAGGAAAAGAAAAAGGGGGAAAAACAATTAGTGAAACTTCTCCTCTTCAATTAGCATTGATGTTATTACCATTTTCCTATTTGTCTCTAGTTTCTTTATTTTTTATTTTATGAAAAAATAAAAAACCTTATAGAACGTAGGTTTTGATTTGCTTTTGGGTAGTTTTGTCTGTGTAGAGGAAGAGTAAGAGAGGAGATTGATTACAAATTTAGCTCTTTGGGAAGTATTTTAGATTACAAGCTCTATCTCTCTATTTTTTATTTCTCATTTTTCATTTGATCTAGTTTGTTCTTTTTCTTTTCTGTTGTTTTGATCTCTTTCTTACAATTATGGCGTGTTCCTTCTATTTCTCGAGTTATGTGTAAACTAAACCACAAATGTGAAAAAGCAGCTAAAGTGTATACCAAAATAGAGTTAAGAAATAAATGCTCAAAAATTACTAATATTTACATACGCTCAGATTACTTATGAACTTATGATTTAGCAAATACTTAAGAGTCATACGCTATAACTAATTTTTCGTTTAGTATAATTACTAGTAGTTATTTCTTAATTTAAATCAAACCAACTTAGCCTTCAAAAAAAGAAAAAAATGGTCCTCTATATTAAAACAACTTTCATCGTAGTTGGCTATGATCACTTAAACAAAGAGCTTGAACATGACTACCGCTTGTTAGTCAACCTAAATAAATCGAATTATAGAGCACATTAAAATGCATAGATTATATGTATGCATATGCACAATATATATATATATTTTTTAAAAAAAATCCGGAATGTTAACATGTTAAATTAGTTTTTTCAATCATGTTTCGATGTTCAATTGAGATTTTTTGGTCACGTACTAGGGTTGGATAAGTTTGACATTATTATTCTTCTAAAAGAATTGTTATTACTATTTGGGATATTATTATTTTTATACATTGTCTCTTAACACTTTGTTCAAAATATATCTTATGTTTTGGTTATTATCAACATTATCCTTTAGATTTGAAATCCGTTATAAATTTATACGCTGATACTAATTTAGAGCAGTTAATTTACCAAGATGCTATTTAAAAAATTAAAAATAAACTGTATAAAAATTGATCCAAGAATAAGTTTATTAAATTATTTTGGTAAATAAACTGCTCCAAATTTGTATCAGGGTATAAATTTATAACAGAATTTAAATCTAAATATCAATGTTGATTATAACCAAAATATAATGTATAAATTAAACAAAGTGTCAAAATATAAAGTATAAAATCAAAACACTATTCCTTACTTTTTTTTTTTTTTATAGCAATAACATGTAAAAATTATACTTTTTAACATTTTAAAAAACAATTGTGAAATTATCTAAAAAGTGTTTGTGAAAAGTCATTGGATTGATTAGGCATATGTTATGATATAATGTAAATAATAACAATTATTTTTAAAGAATAATGTTATACGTAATGACAAATTATCTAAAAAGCAATAATTTGTCTGATATGATATTATACATGTAGGCTGTTACTAATATGCTTTCTACCTATACCGTTCATTAATTATAAAATTATATGTCATTTTTTTTAGAAAGAAATACATGATATTTAACATTTTTTATTTTATAAATTCCACTGGGACATTTTACCGTTAAAAAAAAAAAAAAAACACACGGAGACAATTTTAATTTAAATTCAATTATTAAAGTTCATTCTATCATAGCAACAAAAACAGAAAGAGAAAACTGTTGGAACTAAAAACGATTTTCG